>CM050510.1:7087500-7242500 GCA_027563665.1 Antrozous pallidus
GTGTGTGTGTGTGTGAGTGTGTGTGTGTGTGTGAGTGTGTGAGTGTGTGTGTGTGTGAGTGTGTGAGTGTGTGTGTGTGTGAGTGTGTGTGTGTGTGTGAGTGTGTGTGTGTGTGTGTGTGTGTGTGTGTGTGTTTGCGCGCACGCGTACATGGGCATGTGTGTGTCTGTTTAACCAAATCACTCCTGACCTCCATCAGCATTCTGGCTTCTCTCCCACCTTGTCCTGGGGTCCCCAACACAACCCCCGAGTCAGAGCTCCTTCCAAGGTAGCCCATCGGGGAGGAGATCCCAGAGGCCATGAGCGGAACAGGGAGGACGAACAGGAAGGTCAAAATACGCTCTCCATTGGGTTGTGGCTCCCCCTGTGTCTCAGAACCGTTCCCATGGGGGTGGGGGGCAGCCTTTACCCAGCAGCCCCTGTTCCCCTTTTGGACAGGAGCGTCCCTCCAGCAGGAACCCCTCAGATAACCCACCCCCAAAAGCCGAGAGAGCTCTGCAGCGGGAAGCGTCGCCCCGGACAGGGAGACCGGCCGTGGGCAAAAGCTGGTGAAGCTGCGGGGCGCCCTCTGCACGGGTTCAGAGGCAGGAGGGTCGGACTCGGCGTGAAAAGGTGCTCGATCCACAGTTTCCCCCAGGGACACCCCAGCTCAGCAGGTGTCCCTGGCACGATGTCATCCAGCCCTCCCCAAACCCCAGGAGGCTGGCATCTTCCTCTCCGTTTCACAGACACTGGACCTGGGACACCTCGGGTGACATACAGTGGCTGAAGGGACGTACAACCCCGGGGCGGGGGGGGTCCCCCTCAGAGCCCTCTGCTCCTCACCACTGAGCTGGGCACGGGGGTCCTGACACATCGGGGCCTCTTCCAGATTCTCCAGCCTCTGCCTCCTCATGGAGCCGTGATGAGGACAAAATGAGAACCGCCTACACACCATCCAGAAAAGCACATTAGCCAAAGCTGGTGTGGCTCCGTGGATAGGGCGCCGGCCTGCGGACTGAAGGGTCCCAGGTTCGATTCCGGTCAAGGGCATGGACCTTGGCTGCGGGCACATCCCCAGTGCGGGGTGTGCAGGAGGCAGCTGATCGATGTTTCTCTCTCATCGATGTTTCTGACTTTCTATCCCTCTCCCTTCCTCTCTGTAAAAGAAAAAAAAATCAATAAAATATCTATATATATAAAAGGCTAAGCAACCATTGCATCCCAAACAACTGAAGGGATGACTGAATAGGCTGTGAGGTGACCAGGCCGGCAAGGGGGTTCGTTAGGGGTGACCAAACGACTGAGCAGCAGGCTGTGTGGGGCAACCAGGCCCACAGGGGAGACAGTTGGGCACAATCAGAGGGGGAGCCACGGAGGGGGCTGTGAGAGATGACCAGACGGGCAGAGGGGGGCCGTGAGGGGCAACCAGGCTGGTGGGGAGGAATGGGGGGAGCAGTTAGGTGCGATCTGGCAGGCAGGCAGGTGAGCATTTAGGAGCCAGTGGTCCTGGGCCTAAACTGGCAGTCGGACATCCCCCATGGGGTCCCAGATTGGAGGGGTGCAGGCTGGGCTGAGGGGACACGCCCCGTGCATGAATTTCATGCACCAGGCCTCTCTAGTATTTTTTTTTTTTTAATGAAAAATGAAAAGCACATAAGCAAGGAATGGGTGTTTGTTTTTTCAAAAAAGGCAAAAAGAACAAAGCAGGGCCACCCATCCCAGAGGCTGGGATGGGGAGAACAGGTTTCAAAGCCCCGTCTGGGAGGGACTGGGGCGGTTCTGCTGCGTGAACAGACAGGCTGCCGCGGGGTTCTTCCTGGTGTGGGGACCGCCTTCCTCTGGGGTTCAAAGAGACCTCTACGCAACTGGGGGCAGGAGGACAGCTGCCGGGTGTGCCTCTGCTTGTCCCGGAGAAACAAAGGCGGAGAAACCCAGGCCCACTCCTAGGAGGGGAAGCAGCTTGGCCATTGAAAGGCAGAGAGCGAGGCCGCCCGGAGCAATTATGTTTTCATTATGATTCCCAAGCTGCTGTGTCACAAATCACACTTTCCATCGGGCAGGTTGCAGCAGAGCCGCTGGCTGCCTCCGCTCCTCCCAGCATCCCCCAGCTGACTGCTGCAGCCGGGCCTGGGAGCAGCCAGCCAGCCAGCCAGCAGGCCGGGGGCTCGGGACCTGCCACACCTGCCTGCAGCCTGCAGACCAGGGGGGCGGAGGCGGTGTGTGTAAGGCAATGCTCCCCACCTGAACATGACTACAGAGTCCTGTGGACGGTCACACTCCCGCTGGGATTTTTTCTTTTTTTTCTAGAAAGAAAGACCCTGAAACCCTTGAAGGTAGCAGTGTTGGCCTGCATTGCAACTCAGCTGACAGAGCTGATGCTGGGCGACGCTTTGACTCAGAGGCACAAACACCATCCACCCAGACGCCCCAAGGAAGGGCGTTTAAAGGGACAGGCCGGCAAGCGCCCGAGCGCGGCAATGCTCATGCCGCCATCATGTGGCTATAGGTGGTACTGCACCAAGAATGGGTTTTTGCTGGATTTGTCTTTCCTTTCCACCCTTTCTCTCTTTCTCTCCCTCTTTCTTTCTTCCTCCTCTCCCTTCCTTCCTCCTGTCTTACACCATGACAAACACTGGGATGCAAATAGGATCTGGAGAAAGAGGCGCGGAAACTCGGGATGCAAATAATTAAGCTCCACTGTTTGTACCCCCTTCCTGGCTCCTGGGACTTCACCTGTAGAGAACTGTCACGCGAATTCTCACCTCCACCCTGGGAGAAGGTGCTACTGACGAACAGTCTAGAATGGATGTGAGTGGTCATTCAACACATCCTTGATAACAGTTGTTAAAAAATAGATAGGTTTTGTGCAGCTTATCTATCTATCTATATAAAAACCAGTATGCAAATTGTCCCCTCAACCAGGAGGGGACTTTGACCAGGAGGCTGGGAGTTTGATAGACCGCTATGACATGTGCTGGCCACCAGGGGGCAGCACAGAATAAATACAGGCCCCAACCAGCAGCTGGAAGGCCCCTATCGGCCCTGATCACCCATGCACAGATTTTGTGCACCAGGCCTCTAGTCCTATCTAATAAAAGAGTAATATGTAAATTTGACCATACCTTTACTATGCTACCAGCCAATCAGGAGCAGGGGGTGGGGCCAAGGTGCACATGAGGCAAGGGGCGGCATGAGGGGCGGGGCTGCCACGGCACCAGCAGGCCAAGGTGGCCGCTGGGCTGGGGGGATCCAATCGCATCCCCAGAGCCAGCAGGGAGTCCAGACCCACACCAGCCACCCCGAGGCTGGCCTCGCAAACTTGGGGCAGTGGCAGGGGTCCCAATGGCCCCCCAAACCCAGCAGAGGGTCCAAACCCACACCAGCCGCCCCAAGGCCCGGCCACACCACATTAAAGCTTGTTGTATTATTAGAATCTTAAATTAATGTGACACATTTATTACAATTGATGAGCCTTTATCAACACATTATTAACAAAGGTAAAATCTGCAGTTTACATTAGGGTTCATTCTTTGTGTTGAACATTGACAAATGTACCATTAATGTAGTATCAGAACAGTTTCATTGCCCTAAAGATCACCTGTGGCCCACCTATTCATCCCTCCCTGCTCTGAACCCCTGGCAGCCAGGGGGTGATCAGGCTGGCAGGCAGAAGGGGTTAGGGGCAATCAGGGAGGGAGGCAGGCAGGCAAGTAGTTGGGAGCCAGCAGTCCTGGATTGTGAGAAGGATGTCCGACTGCCTAAATGGGCAGTCAGACATCCCTTGAGGGGTCCCAGATTGGACAGGGTGCAAGCTGGGCTGAGGGACATCCCCCTCCCTCTGCATGAATTTTGTGCACCGGGCATCTAGTATCTATATAAAAGGCTAACATGTTCAGTGTCCAACCTTCCAACCAGTCACTATGATGCGCACTGACCACCAGAAGGCAGACACTCAACACAAGAGCTGCCGAGCTACAGTGACATGGCAGCGGCGGTTCTTGGGGTGACATACCCCGAAACCAGAGAGGAGGGAGCCCAATTCCTCCTGAGGATGCACGATTCCACCTTCAGCTGTGGATTATTGTTGCTGCAGGGGCACTGCCAGCTCTGAATCTGGTTTACTGCACACTTATGTTCCACACCCTGTACAACAGCAACTTTGTAGAGTGCCCTCTCACACTCCGGGACCCCTCAGGGGGCATTAGGGAGATGGTTTCAGCCCTATCCCAACAGGCCAGGCCCAGGGACCCCACCTGCTGGAGGGACCCTGCTCAATCTGCAGGTGCCAGGGAGGGACCACCGGAAGTTGGCTCCAGGGCACGCCTGGCCTGTCTCACCCAGTCCCACCCTGCCAGCCACCTTCTAATTAATTTCTTTTCAGTGTGCATGAATCCACTGGATCACTAGTATTTAAGAAAAGCTGATTTCCACAGAAGGATTTAGGAAGCAAGGAGCTCCACTGAACCATCTCCCCTCCCCTTTTGCTTACCTACTGCTTTGAGGGAAAATTAGTATTTAAAAAAAAAAAAAAGCCTTAAGACTCTGCCCTTATCCATTGTTGTGTTCTATTGTTTGTCTTCTGATTCCTAATTTGCATATGCTGTTTATATCCTGGAGTTATCCTTTAGTGTGCTGTTTTACTTGCAAATACTTCCTCATCATCAGCTATTGGCCTTTCTTTATGGGATTTGACATTTAGAGGATTTTTTAATTATTAATATTGATTTTTTAATGTAACCAAGGGTGCTAACGTTGGTTTTCCTTTGCAGCTTCCTATTTTCCTTTTACAAAATATTCTTAGCCATTTGCAAACAGTAAATGCTCTATCATATCAGTATGTATACATTATTTGAATTTTTTACAGTACATAAGCATTGCTTTGTAAATTTAAAAAAAAAAAATCTTGATTCTGTCCCATCTCCTGAGGCCTGGCCTGGGGGATCAGGCTGAAACCAGCTCCCTGACATCCCCTGAGGGGTCCCAGAGTTCGAGAGGGCACTCTACAAAGTTGCTCTTGTACAGGGTGTGGAATATAAACTGTTTCTTAGGGCACCTGGCAGAGAGCACCACCTCCCCTCTCAATGCCTGCCTCCAGGAGGGGTGAGCCCACTATAACCTGCTAGGGGGGATCGGATTGGCCCAAACTGAGGCCAGGTCTCCCACGGTCCACCCTCTCAGTGTGCAGGGCTTGTTCTCGGGAAACGGGGATGGCTGTGAGATGGGCAGAGACCTTCATGGCATTGACCATGCTCCTTAGCTTCCAATTCTTGAGCTGATTGGCATGTATGTGCCCGGGTGAAGGACTAGGGAAATCAAAAATAAATTGGTTACAGGCCTTGGATTTCAAAGAACTCAGGAAGTAGAAAGGGTAGACATAGGTGAAGAAGATACAAGTGCCCTACTCAGCAAAGGTGTAATGGACACGTGTGTATTGCGCTGTGATGGCTTTAAGGGAGGAGAGATGCATCCCCCAGTGGGACAAGGATGTGGTTGGGACAAGTGGACACTGTGTGTGGGACATGCACCACTTTGTCCCTTCGTCCTCAGGGCGTTTTATCCTCCCTCAACTCATTGCTAGAAAGATGTGTGACTACTCTTATGTATGCACTAGAGACCCGTTGCAGGAAGATTCCTGCGAGAACAGAGCTTCCTGCGGCCTGAGCAAAGCTCCCTCCTTTCTCTGCTGCCTCGCTCCCTACTCCACTACCTCGCTCTCTCCCATCTCTGCTGCCTCGCTCCCTACTCCACTACCTCGCTCTCTCCCATCTCTGCTGCCTCGCTCCCTACTCCACTACCTCGCTCTCTCCCGTCTCTGCTGCCTCGCTTCCTTCTCTGTTGCCTCTCTTCATCTCATCTCCTCTGCCTCGCTCCCTCCCTTCTCCCCCACCCCACTTGCTTACTTCTCCACAGCTTTGCTCCCTTCTGCAGTGCTTGGCTTCCTTCTACACCGCCTTCTGCGCCCGGAAATGCAAATTAACTGCCATCTAGGTTGGGTTAATTTGCATACTCACGCTGATTGGCTTTGTGGGCGTGGCTTGTGGGTGTAGTGAAAGTATGGTCCGTTTGCATATTACTCTTTTCTTATATTTGTGTGCGTGTAGGTGTGTGTTCATGCACATGGAAGTGTGTGTGCATGCACGTGTGTAAGTGCTCGGTTCCCTGCCCTGGAGCCCGGCCAGAAGCCAAGGAGGCTGCAGACCTGGGTGGAGGAGAGGGATTGGCAGGATTTTTGGAAGGAAGGAGCTCAGACACACCCATCCCATTCTTCTCCCCTGTCCTCCAGCGACAACCTAGGCAAATGCTTCAGGCAGGCTTTCCACAGGAGACAAAGTTCCCCCTGTCCCCGGAAAGGGGAGCTTACACCCTGAATAAAGACTCCACTTCATACAGCACCACCTTCCCCCGCCTCCCTCCTGACACACAAACGCTGTTTGTTTGAAAGTCTGTCTCAGTGGGACGCCCCAAGGAAGGGCCCCTGACATGGCCGCCTCCGTAGATCCTGTGTTATGCTTCAGCTGTTTGGTGATGTTTGTCCGTCCGCACAGACCGAGTTATGAAGATCACAATCTAGAGGGAAAGACGATACTTTTCTGCGGTAATTATTGTTCTTGGAAACAGGAGCGCGCAGTCCGAGGGACTGCGAGGGAAGGAAGGGATGCGGGCGGCCATCCAACAGGCTGCCGCGTTAACCCCTGAGGGAGAGGGGACAGACAGGTGACAGGGCTGGGCCACATTCACAGCTCCTCCACTCTGCAGAGATGTAGCGAAAGAAAACTTTGCTAAGAATGTTTCAGTATCACCTCATCATGCAATGAAGTCAAGGTCTCCTTCAGATGGAATACACCTCTTCTTTTTTTTTAATATATTTTATTGATTTTTTTTTTAAGAGAGGAAGGGAGAGGGACAGAGAGTTAGAAACATCGATGAGAGAGAAACATCCATCAGCTGCCTCCTGCACTCCTCCTACTGCGGATGTGCCTGCAACCAGGGTACATGCCCTTGACTGAAATCAAACTAGGACCCTTTGGTCCACAGGCCAACGCTCTATCCACTGAACCAAACTGGTCAGGGCCCACCCCTTCTTTTCTACCCAAACATCAAGGTCAGGGTTATTATTTTTTATAGGTGCGAATTTTCAAATATAAAATTCCATGCAAGAGTTTCTGATATATAGATGTAGATGTAGATGTAGATGTAGATATAGATATAGATATTTATTTACATATTTATATTTATATTCACCACCCAAAAATATTTTTCCCTGAAGCCAAATTTCCCTAAACTCTCCTGTCCTTCCATCTACTACCTCCCACAGAGAGCCACAGAGTCATCATCCAGGAGAGTTTGGGACAAAGCAGGGGCCAACAGCACAGCTTTCCGCTCCCCTTGACCAGCCCACAACTGCTCAGAGAGGCCATCCTGTCCTCTGCCGCCAAGAAGAAGGTCTGACCCACCACGGAAAAGTGTCTCTTTTTTTTTAGCCCCATCAGTAGCCGAGTATCAGAGGCAGCCTGATTCTGGGGGATGGGCAGCTCCAGAAAGCTCACTGTGGCCTGTATCTCCAGGACTCCCTCTGTTAGTGAGGAAGCTGGCATTTAGATCTCCTTCCCTCCACCCCAGGGTCTCCCTCTGATTCAGAGCTGGACAGGGAGAGGGGCGTGCTGCGCACCCCTCTGTCAGAGCAGGTCAACGTGCCTTCACAGGAGCCGATGCGAGGACCAGCGCTACCTGCTCTGGCTTCTACCAAGGTCACACTGATCCACAATTTCATGGGAACTCCTTTGGACGGAAGCAGAGCAGGAAGGCTGAGTGATGAGAACCTATGTCAGCCGTCAGAAGAATAGTCTGAGCGCCAAGTAAAACCTGCAAGGTCTAGGGCCAGTGGTTGGCAAACTCATCAGTCAACAGAGCCAAATGTCAACAGTGCAACGAATGAAATTTCTTCTGAGAGCCGCATTTTTTAAGCTTAGACTTCTTCTAACGCCACTTCTTCAAAATAGACTTGCCCAGGCCATGGTATTTTGTGGAAGAGCCACACTCAAGGGACCAAAGAGCCGCATGTGGCTCGTGAGCCGCAGTTTGCCGACCACGGGTCTAGGGAATCTCCTGGGCTCCCCTTCCCGGCCCCCAACTGCCTCCTCTGTCCTCGGGGTCTTACAGAATCCCTGAGGCAGGAAGATAGGGTCTCCCAAGGTCGTTTCCTGCAAACCGCTTTGCAGACTTGGACGTTCTGCTCCGCTATCCCCAGGAAGCATTCACACAGGCTCGGCTTCCCACAGCCAGAGCACCGACGTCTGTTAAAACCACAGGGAGCCTAAACAGGTCTGGCTCAGTGGATTGAGCGTCGGCCTGCGGACTGAAAGGTCCCAGGTTCCATTCCGGTCAAGGGCATGTACCTTGGCTGTGGGCACATCCCCAATAAGGGGTATGGAAGGAGGCAGCTGATCGATGTTTCTAACTTTCTGTCCCTCTCCCTTCTTCTCTGAAAAAAATAAATATATATTTTTTAAAAACACAGGTAGCCCATCCCACCTTTAACAAATCTACTTGAGGGCAAGTTCTGTTTTTGGGGGTGTTCTCACAGCATCCTGGGAGTGGCCTCCCCAAACTGCATGTAAATTCTCTTTGGGGGCCAGGCCAGCATGGCTCAGTGCTTGAGCGTTGACCTATGAACCAGGAGGTCATGGTTCCATTCCCGGTCAGGGCACAGGCCTGGGTTGTGGGCTCATCCCCAATAGGGGACACACAGGAGGCAGTCCATCAATGATTCTCTCTCATCATTGATGCTTCTCTCTCTCTCCCTCTCCCTTCTTCTCCAAAACCAATCAAAAAATTTTTTAAAAAAACTAAAATTCTCTTTGTGGGATTACAGAGCCATTCTTCAATCTTAAAATGCCTATTTGTTAGCATTTTCTCTCTGAACTTGGAGTCTCCCTTCACCATTGAAGGCATCTGATGACTGTGCTTGCCCTGCCGGGGAGGCGACATACATAGATGCAGGTGTGAGTGTGGTTGCTCCTGGTGACATGGTATCAAAGGCAACCTCTCAACGTGTCCGTCACCCAACCATGTAGGTGCCTTAGGAATAAGAAACATAACTCCAGCCCTAGCCCGTGTGACTCAGTGGATAGAGCGTCGGCCTGCAGACTGAGAGGTCCCAGGTTCGATTCCGGCCAATGGCACATGCCCAGGTTGTGGGCTCGATCCCCAATAGGGGGCGTGCAAGAGGCAGCTGATCAAAAATTCTCTCTCATCATTGATGTTTCTAGCTCTCTATCCCTCTCCCTTTCTCTCTGAAATCAACACAAAAGAAATACATTTTTTTTTAAAAAGAAACGTAACTCCTGATGTCCTAAAAAATCTGAACAGTGAGAAATCCAAAAAAACACCAGCATAATCATGTCCAGAAGGCATCTCAGAGGGAAAACCTCCTGGGGATAACAGGGGACCACGACTGAACAAGGTTGTTTTACAACGTTCTTGTAAAGAGAATAAAATGGATGGCCCAATACAACTAATGTGCCTAACGCAACGTGTGCAATAATTACTTAGGAAATAAAATATTGGTTGCTAATTTATGATATGCTAGGAACTTGGCTAAACCCTTCCCATATTTTATTCCACTTAATCCCCCGAGAAACCTAATGAGGTAGTTGGCACAGCTGCACCACCCCTTCCCCAAAACTCTAGAGGCAAGATGCATTTTGAAATCCGTAACTATTCTTCTCCTTTTAGCAAGGTAATATGGTCATGTGCACTGTGCTTAGCCTGATGCCATCAGCAGGGCCGGGATCAGGTGGTTTAATGAGACGCAGGACTGTTTTGTAGCGAATCATCATCACATGTCCGCCCAGAGCCGGGTAGGTAAAGAGGGTAGAGACCTCAGCCAGCCTTGAGCCAGGTCAGGTTGGGCTTAGCTGACGAACCGGTTTGCCAGGGGCTTGTGAAAATAGGTCCCTTTTCAGATAGATTTGGAGGTTAGCAATGCCCCTGAGGCGCTTCGGGTGGGCGTTACCATTTCCACTTTGCTCATAAAGAAAGGGCGTGTTTTCTAAGCCCCTCCCTTGGGTACCGAAGCAGGTGTGTGTGTGTGTGTGACACTCAGGTCACCCTCACTCCTCAGCACAGCACGTGTGTGTGTGTGTGTGTGTGTGTGTGTGTGTGTGTGACACTCAGGTCACCCTCACTCCTCAGCACAGCACGTGTGTGTGTGTGTGTGTGTGTGTGTGTGTGTGTGTGTGACACTCAGGTCACCCTCACTCCTCAGCACAGCACGTGTGTGTGTGTGTGTGTGTGTGTGTGTGTGTGTGTGACACTCAGGTCACCCTCACTCCTCAGCACACCAGCACCAGCACCAGCACCACCAGGACCCAAACCGTGGTGCTCAGAACCCGTCAGAGGAACCACTCCAACAAGCAACTCTACGACTTTTCCTGAATCAGGATGAGGACTCGGGTCCGTGGCGAAACCAATACCCACAGCCACCCCACAGGGTCTCGCACCTGCCCCCACATTCTCATCACTAGGCTCCGCTGCGGGGAAGAAGTAATGGAGTGCTTCCCCAGCAAAGGGGCCCTAACAATCCTCGTCTTCTCCTCTCAGTAGAAGTTGCAACCTGTGTTCACAATGCCTCAGAGAACGGTGCTGTGCAGGCTCTAGACAGACCCCCGGCTCTGGGCTGCCCACCCACTGGCTGCATCCAAGTCTGGATGTATTTGTTCAGAGGGAATGATCTTTATTTATTTCCTCCCCCGGATTCTTAGATCTTTAAAAGAAGGGGCCATGTCCTGCTTACTTTTATATACAGGGTGTTCTCCCCCAAAAGATATACCCACTTTTCACAGCTGACAACTCAGTCATGAAAATGAACTGTAAGTTCCTAAACTCTGACTTCATAACCACTCAACATGTGAATACATTTTGGGGAGCCACCCCGGACGCATTGCCCACACACACACACAAATGCTTGGTAAGGAGCAAAGGAAGGTGTAAACACATAATGTACATGGTCTGCCAAGGCCTTAGCGGGATACAAGTCATTGTCACCCTCTTCTCCAGTCGCCCACCCTTATTCCCAGGAGATCCTTCCCTTCCCGTGACCCCCAGGGGATGCCCGAACCCTCAGAGAGTACACAACCCCACATACACTGTTCTTCCCGATGCACACATACTATGGCAGTGCTTAATTCATCAATCAGGCACAGTAAGAGATTAACAACAACGACTCAAGATAAAAACAGGACCATGATAACAAGACACTGTTGCAGAAGTTGTGTGAATGTGGTCTTCTCTTTCAAAATATCCTGTACTCACTTTTCACTTCCGGGAAGCCCTCTCTGGTGTCTCTTCGATGGCTCCAACTGCCAGCATCCCCAGGCCTGCGCTTTGGGGCCCTTATGAAGTCCCCAGTGTCCTGTGAACACTGGACAGTCCGCGTCCTGAGGGAGCTGGCCGCTGACTGAGGGCAGGGGCGTGGGCCGCGTGGAGACGCAGGTGCAGGTCCAAGGGCCAGTTCACCTCCAGCGGGTGCCCATGGAATAGCCCGGGGCTCAGCAAGGTGCGCTCAATGACACACTGATGAGCTGTTTACCTCCGACAGTTCCCTTGTGTTTCCACTTGAGGGTGGGCCTCGGAAACCCCCCGGAGGGAAACCACAGACAAGTGGGCTCCTGCATTGACCCCTGCTCCCTCAAGTGGCCTCGTGAGTTCGCAGGGAGCAGAGTCCAGACTCTGGAACCCACCACACTGCACCCCCATCCTTCCAGGCACCACCAAGCCATCATCTGGCCATTGCCAATGCTCCCTCAGGCAGTGGGGGAGGGGGGCAAGGGAGGGGAGCAGAGGCCAATCTAAGACTTAAAGAAAACAAAGGGTGTTTTGACTTTAACTGCCTAGCCCCAGGTGGGAATGGGAAGTTGGAAATGAAGGATTCACAAATTCGAGTTGTGTGGGGAGCTCAGGCAAGCCCTGGGGTGAATATGTTTTGATAGTTGAATTTTTAAGAGATTCCCATTGAGCAACCTTTGATCGATTGATTGACCTGAATGTTTATTTTAATGATAGAAAATGGGGCTTACCCGAAAGAAAAGCATTTAGGCAAAAACCAAAAGAATCCCAAGTCAAATTTACGGAAAAGATTCCTTTATTAACTGTTGGTGGAGGATATGTTTGTATATTTTCAGAAGACAACTCTAAGACCATGTGGATTCCTGCAACAAAAAGGAACTGACAGGTCTGCTCCAAGGAGGAAGACAAGAAGTGACACAGTCCAGAGATGGAAGTCACTGACGACACCTTGCCATGCTAGCAGTCAGCAGCTGTGCGGCGCTGCAGGTTGCCCAGGACCAAACCAGAGAGGGTGGGACCTGCATTGCCACCATGTGTCCACCATCCAGATACCATTGCTGACATGTACACGTAAGGAACTATTTGACATTGAAATTGGGACTCAGAACTGTTGGACATTGAAATTGAGACAAACATTTTTTGTTCTTATATGTTTATTTCTAGTATGCAGATGCAAGATTTTTTTTAAAGAAAAGAAAGGGGGGGAAGGGGTAGATACAGAGGCAATGAAGCATTGAACAGACTGTCAGACTACAGCAGGAAGGCAGGGGAGGTTGGGGGACGGGAGCTGTAAGAGATCAACCAAAGGACTTGTATGCATGCATATAAGCATAACCAGTGGATACAAGACACTGGGGATGGGGGGGGGTGCAGGTGAGGGCATGTGCTGGGGGTAGGAGAGGCTGAGAGGAGGTCAATGGGGGAACATATATACTACTATTTGTAATACTTTAAACAATTAAAAAAGAGAACAGAAAAAAAAGAAAGTGGGGCTTAAGCTGAACTCTTCTTTTTGTTGAATTTATTGGGCTGACAATGGTTAATAAAAGTGTATGGGTTTCAGGTGTACCATCCTACATCACCTTATAGTGTATTGTATGTTCATCATCCCAAGACATCTCCTTCCATCCCCTTTCATCCCCTTCACCTTCTCACTGAGCAACGTTTTAAATGTGTGCTCACATATCATCACCTCTAAGAAATACCTCCTAGCTACGTCATGCCTCACTCCAGCTGGCCCCTCTGAACTCCTTGGTGGCTGAGTTTGAGCAAGGTCATCCAACCCAAGTTCAAATCCATCCGCTCCATGCACTCCCTGTGTGCACTTTTGCGATGCACACGCCTCTTTGAGCCCATATTCCCACTGGAAAATGTGACTAGCGATGACACCACCTCGTAGAGCGGTTTCGGAAATGAGGGGAGACTCTGCGTGGAGAGCACTTGGCTCATTGTCTGACACGGCTGTCTTCAAAATATTTACCGTTATTGATTGCGCTGGTGACATGCTGTATTTAATAACAGTTGTTATTGGGCTGGAATTTAAATATATTATGCATGTTTGTTCTGTCTTTTCGATGGCACTGGCTACATATTACATTTTGGTTGCAGTCTCAGAGTGACGAATATGTTTACAGCAGGATGTGATGATTCTTGGCAAAACTGTGATGTAGATGAAAGCAAACCACGTAGCTTTATAGGAAGAATGTTTCTTAAGCCTTCTCTAACCAACTGCCTGCCCGAGATACCGCCTGTCCGTCCCTGGGAAGAATCTTCTCCGAGGGCCAGAAACTGAATTGAATCCTGTGAGTGGGGTGTGTTATGTGGCACTGAGATTGCAGGTGAAATAAAGGTGGCTAATCAGCTGCGTTTATGACAGGGGGGTTCTCCTGGGGTACCTGGCGGCCCAGCGGAATCACAGGGGCCTTAAATGGGGAAGAGGGAGGCAGAAGCAGAGAAATGGCCCAGCCTGCATGGCTCAGTGGTTGAGTGTCAGTCTAGGAACCAGAAGGTCGCGGTTTGATTCCCGGTCAGGGCACATGCCTGGGTTGCAGGCTTGACCTCATTAGGGGGTGTGCATGAGGCAGCTGATCTCTGATTCTCTTTCATCATTGATAGTTCAATCTCTCTCTTCCTCTCCCTTCCTCTCTGAAATCAATGATAGAGTGCATCCTGCAGACCAAAGGGTCCCAGGTTCAATTCCAGTCCAGGGCACATGCCGGGGGTTGCGGGCTCAATCCTCAGTGGGAGACAGGCAAGAGGCAGCCGATCAATGATTCTCTCTCATCATTGATGACTCAATCTCTCCCTCTCCCTTCCCCTCTGAAATCAATAAAACTATTTTTCAAAAAGAAAAAGGGATGCCGAAACCGGTTTGGCTCAGTGGATAGAGCATTGACCTACGGACCAAAAGGTCCCAGGTTCGATTCCGGTCAAGGACATGTACCTTGATTGCAGGCACATCCCCAGCAGGGGGTGTGCATGAGGCAGCTGATAGATGTTTCTCTCTCATCAGTGTTTCTGACTTTCTATCCCTCTCCCTTCCTCTCTGTAAAAAAAAAAAAAAAATCAATAAAATCTTATTTTTTTAAAAAAAGAAAGAAAAGAAAAAGGGAGTCACAAGTCGAGGAGCACAGCCAGCCTCTAGACAGCTGGAAAAGGCAAGAAAACAGAATCTCCCCTCGAGACTTCCGAAGCAACCCAGCCCTGCTGACACCTTGACTGGAGCCCAATGAGATCCACCTTGGACTTTGGGTCTCTACCCTGTAAGGTGATTAACTTGTGTTGGAAGCCACTGAGTTGGCGGTCATGTGTTCTAGCGACCGTCGGAAATAGATACACGGGCCCACACGGTTATACAACGGGGGAGCTCCTGGGGACCATGTGGATGCATAGTTTGTTCAGATGACCCAGAGTGGTGCAGCCAGGAGGAGAATGTGACCTGACCCGTCAAAGAGGAAGACGAGAAGAGCCTGAACAGGTGCCCTGGGCACCAAGACGAATGCCGGGGTGAAGCCAACAGCAGGGTAAGGAGCTAGGAAGAGCAGAGGCGGGTGAGATCCAATGGAAGGGGAGAGGGTTCTGAGGTCCAGGAGGGGCGGGAGGGGGACATGCCCGGCTGCACAGCAACAAGGCAAGGTGTTGGAATCCTTTTCACGTCCCGCGTGTCCAGGGTTCCCATGTCAGGGTTCAGGATCTGGAGAAGGCTGCACACAAATGAAGAGAGACTGGAAAAGCATCAATTTTGGGGAATCATGGGGGCCAGGTGGGAGTCCACCTCTAGGGGGAGGACACCACCAGCTCTGGCTTTCCTATCCCCTTTTATTAGGACTGTGTGTTACATCTATGTCCTTTGGGTCAGGAAATTCCAACAATGAAATCAACCAGCAAGAATTAACATAAGACTAAAAGTATGGAAGCTTCTTCAATGACCAATGTGTCACCTATATGACACGGGAATAGTTCATACATAACATAAGACTAAAGATGGCAGCTGCTTCAGCTACCAATGTCTCACCTAAGCCGTGAGTAAACAGGTCCATTAAGGTGTGACCAGGTTTCTTGTTTGTTCTATTTCCATCTCTATTGGTGAGGCAATGACTGGTTTCCTGCAGCAAGGAGATGCCTGATGCTTGCAGTTCTGGCAACTCTCTCAGAGGAGACAACTTACCATGCTTGGAGCCAGGGTTCCACGTTCCATGGGCAGGGATCCCTCCCATGGCAACCTCTGTGGACCCTGATACCAAATCAATTGGCGCTGAGCAGTACATGTGGGCCCACAGTCTACCCAGAGAAGCCAACCCGGAGACGCGGGCTCTGGAGGAGAAGGCACGCCGCCTTTCTGTTCAGATCGTCCTGATCCCCCACATCGTCCTCATCCCCCACTTCACGGGAAGGAGTCCAGCGCCAGTCGCAGTCTCCGATAATGCATGCGTTCATAAAGTGTTCACAGAGAACCAGGAAGCTTTTCTTCCTTCCTCCCACTCTTCCCCCTCCCTCCTGCCTTCCTTCCCTCTTTCTTTCTTTTTTTTTTTAATATATATTTTATTGATTTTTTTTTTACAGAGCGGAAGGGAGAGGGATAGAAAGTCAGAAACATCGATGAGAGAGAAACATCGATCAGCTGCCTCTTGCACACCCCATACTGGGGATGTGCCCGCAGCCAAGGTACATGCCCTTGACCGGAATCGAACCCAGGACCCTTCAGTCCGCGGTCCGACACTCTATCCACTGAGCCAAACCGGTCTTGGCCCTTCCCTCTTTCTTAAGGTCCGTAATAATATTCTCAAAGCTCTGGATGTGCCAGGGAATGTAAATTCCAAGCAAAGTACGGGGCCCAGGAAGATGGGGAGCGTGAAGGATGGTGAGTGTATCTTAGAGTTCTCCATGCTGCCAGGAACCCCTTTCTCTCTCGCTCTTTCTCTCTGTGTTTTTGCCTCCTTTTCTGTCTCTCCTGGGTCTCACCTGGCTGCCTAGCACTTCTCCTTGGAGGAAAGGACAGCTCTGGTCCCTGGGAACCAGGCCTCATTCTCCCCCCCCCCCCCCCAGATGACTGGAGAAGGCAGGCAGCTCTCTGAGCCCGTGTCTTCAATGACGCCAACATTCCACCCTGCGATAGGTATTTAGGGAGTCTATTTTTAACCGGCACGGCCTGGATAAATAAATAGAATAACACCTTCAGGAGCAGCTGGGATATGCAGATAGTGTTTCTCACGCCGGAGGATTATTTTACTTTATGGCGGTCCCCTAAGGGCAAGCAAGGCATATTACAGAAACCTGCAGGCCGCGTGCCTTTACCCGCCGGGAAAACACAGCGCTGGCAGGAGGCCAATCTGGGCCCGCGGACTGTTTGTCCTTGGGCGAGTCTCCTCCTCTCTCTGCAATAAGGGCTGTCGACTCTGCGGCATCCCAACGTCATTCCAGCTCCGAAAGTTCACGACCGGATCGCTCTTGCCCAAGGGCACTGTCGTTTTTCCAAGGCTGCCTTCATGGTCAGGACATTCGGGGAGCAAATACCAGTGGATCGTGCTCTTGGCCACCTGCTGGAGTGGTGGTCAGTGGCCACAGAGGAGCAGAAAGGGGCAAACAAGTTGCATCATGGACAGGGGTCTCCGTGGTGTGGACCTGTGGCACTGACCGGCTCCCGAGGCTACTGCTTAGAAGTCTCTTTTGCAAGATTCCAAGCCTCAATCTCCCCTGCCTCCCCGCGCCCCCCCCCCCCCCCCCCCCCCCCACACACACACTCTCAGAAAAACAAAAAAACAAAAACGTCAAAGTCACTGCTGGCATTAGAATGAGTCAGGCAGTCAGGCAATCTTAGAACTGAAAGGAGCCCCAGAGATCGTTTGCACTCATCCATTGTTCCTTTCCTGAGCTCGGTGCACCCGTCTTATATGTGAGATCACCCCAGTTTGGCCCCCGGGGGCCTCTCCCACAAAGGGGCAGAGCTGGAGTTGAATGCAAGTGACTCCTCAAGGGGATGCCTGCTCTTGCTGGGATTGCAAAGGCCATCCCTTCCCTGGAGTCCCTGTGTTTGGCTAGGACACAGCCCAAGAAAGTCCGCCAAGGGTGGCCGGCCATCCTGCGGGATCCACTGGAAACTCGTTAGAAATGCAGAAGCTCAGGCCCCTCCCCAGATCTACACAACTGGAATCTGCCTTGTCATAAGGATCTGCCGCCCCCCCCCCACCCCCCGCAGGTGATTTATGTGCATATTAATGTCTGAGAAGCGCCAGCACAAACAGTCCTTAATTTAGTACACAGAGTCACAGTTCCCCAGCAGTCTTCCAGCTTAGTGGTCCCACACTGGAAATCACTGCAGGTCACAGAGGCCCCAGAGGACCGTAATGGTCACATATAAGTCAGCAGTAGCAAGTGGTTCTGTAGTCCTCTATAGAGAAACCTGTGACCTCCCTGGAAAGGCCTTAACGATTCCCATCTCCACTCAGGAATCAACATGAACTTGGGTATCTAGGAAAGAAGGCGAGATATCTTTAAAAAAAAAAAATCAGATGACTATGACTCTTTCATTAATTTCTGCTTACTTTGCTTTGGCATTGGCTTCATGAAACCAGAACCTCCTATTTACGTTCGGTTTACTCGAGGTTCATTGTTCTTTTGTGCCACAAAGAAGCAGCCTGGGGAAGAGAAAAGAGCAAGAGAAGTAGGTCCAGAGTCCCCTGCCCTGAGCTGGGTTCCATTACTGCCTTGACTCTTTAAGGAGGCAGAGCAGGTCACCTCTCTGAACCTTACTTTAACCACTGGGGGAAAATGTTATGCCAGCCGAAATCGGTTTGGCTCAGCGGATAGAGCGGCGGCCTGCGGACTGAAAGGTCCCAGGTTCGATTCTGGTCAAGGGCATGCACCTTGGTTTCGGGCACATCCCCGGTAGGGGGTGTGCAAGAGGCAGCTGATTGTTGTTTCTCTCTCATTGATGTTTCTGATTTTCTATCTCTCTCCCTTCCTCTCTGTAATAAGTCAATAAGATATTTTTTTTAAAGATTCATTAGAGGAAGCAAAACTCCAATTTGGATGAAGTCACTAAAATGCTTACTGGTAATCTCTCTTATATACAAAAAAAAAGAGAGAGAAAATGAGCAATAAAATCACAATATAAAAAGACAACTACTCAAATTAGTGGGATTTTCTTTCTTCTAGCAGTGTGCATTAAAGAAATATATATGACCTCAATCAAATGCCAGAGAGAGAGAGAGATTTGGAATCAACAATGTCAGATTTTTCCAACGCTTACTTAGGACTTCACAACCGGAAAACATTTTAAGGAATATTTGGGCAAGCCCAGCCATTTTTCAGCAGATATGATTATTTTTTCAATATATTTTTATTGATTTCAGAGAGGAAGGGAGAGGAAGAGAAACATACACATCGGTGATGAGAGTGATTGATCAGCTGCCTCCTGCATGTGCCACTCTGGACTGATCCCACAGCCCGGGTGCCCTGGCTGGGAGCTGAACTGTGACCTTCGGGTTCATAGGTCGATGCTCAACCACTGAGCCACCCCAGCTGGGCTCTGTGATTATTTTTAACACTCGCCTGGAATTATTGGAAGAATTCGGATTTGAACTTGGGACCTCTGGGACAATCAAGTGGCAACGTCCACACTGGTTAGCCGTTGCCACTCAACACAAACAATTTCAGTTTTAACATTTAAGCAAAAAGCTGTGGATAAGTGGCTAAAAGCCTTCTGTGGAGAGGGCAAATAGAGTTAAAACTTTTGTAAGCCAACAAAGCCTCGATTCAACACATTGTAGGACCTATTCTCTTTTCTGGGAGATGTCCTAATCTCACTTCTCACTGAGGCCTTTGTGGGAAGTTGGTTAAGTCTGCTGAGATTTGCATGTGATTTCCATACTGGTCCCCAGCCCCACACTCAGGTCAGTGAGGAATCCCTGGATTGTTTCTATCCTGGTTCTTGGTCATTTAGCAAGAATGCTGAGTGCCTTGGCCTCCGCCAGGCCAAGCCGTCACCCAAGGAAAGCAAGGCCACTCGCCACCACTGCCTCTCTCCAACCGAGGAGCGAGGAGCGAGGGTGAAGGCAGCCCTCTGGATTCTGATGCCCTTCAGATGCCTCTCAGAAAGCCCCCGGAGACGCCCGGGCCAGTGCTGCTGTGTGTGGTGTGAGCAAATGAGCTGTGAAAGAAACGTCTGGAGCAACTGAGGGCGTCTGAGTTTGGACTGGGCACACGTGGCACTCGAACATCACAACTGCCAAGACCGGTTTGGCTCAGTGGAGAGAGCATCGGCCTGCGGACTGAAAGGTCCCGGGTTCGATTCTGGTCAAGAGCATGTATCTTGGCTGTGGGCACATCCCCAGTAGGGGGCGTGCAAGAGGCAGCTGATCGATGTTTGTGCACTGACTTTCTATCCCTCTCCCTTCCTCTCTATAAAAAAAAAAATCAATAAAATATACTTTGAAAAAAAGAAAGTCACAACTACATATCACTGTTATGTTAGATAATAATCTCGCTTTTTAGAGATGCGTTCAGAGATATTTGGCAGTAAAATGTCAAGACATCTGTAATTTTCTGTAAAATATAAACTACTTTAAAATACGAAGCAAAAAAAATGTAAAGGCTAAAACAAATACAGCAAATACGAATATTCATTATAATAGTCTGTCTACTTTCGTGTATGTAAAAGTTACATACTGAACATTTTAAACAGGAAATAAAGTTATTTTGTTAGAATTAGAGGGAGAGCTATGCATCATCATCTCTTGATGCTCTGTTTGACCGGCCAACTCTCAACCAATATGGATAGACGCTATGATGAAGAAAACAAGGACTTTTTTTATGTAACAAAGTGCACACATGAAGCTAATACATAAATGCTTTTCACTCATTGCAAGAAATTCCAACTGTCTAAAAAATGGGAGGAGTCACAAGCGAACACCTCCTTCTGTGGATTGCCTTTTCCCTGTCAACTCCAATAGCTCCTGCCCCCATTCTCCTTCCCCCATCATTAACAGTTTAGTGTGAGTGAGCGGGAGAAGAGATTCGCATTCTTGGGCCAAACTCAATGCTCAAACCACCCAGTAAAACAATAATAGTGAAAGAGCATGCAGGGGGTGGCCAATCAGTGATTCTTTCTCATCACTGATGTGTCTCTCTCCCTCTCCCTCTCCATTTCTTTCTGAAATCAATACAAATATATTTAAAATAATAGCAATAATCTATATACATAAAAGCCTAAGCGACCTTTATGATCAGTCACTACGGCACGCCCTGACCACCAGGAGGCAGACACTCAACACAGGAGCTGCCCCCTGGCGGCCAGTGCGCTCCCACAGCCAACCTCCCATGTTTGGCCCACTTCACGCAGTCCCTCCCTCCGGCCGGCCTGATTGCTGGCCAGGCTGAGGGACCCCACCTGTGCACAAATTTGTGCACTGGGCCTCTAGTAAAATAATAATAAAAGCAGGGGGCGGGGCAGAATGAGAGGAAAGCAGCTATCTAAATTGCTGGAAAGGTGGTTGCAGGTATATTATTTTTGGAAAGACACCTAGATGTCCACTCTTCGTTCTCCTCAAACTGACCTTGATACAGAGTTCAGTTGATTGTCCAGCAGAACCTGAAGTTTGCAAATGTTCTCTTAACCCCCAACCCAGGTTGGCAAAGGTAGTCTTCCCCCAGGAGGGCAATGTTGTACACTTTCCCCCACAGCCCACATTCTGGAAACTGCTTTCTCAACCCGGCGGGGCTCACCCTGGAAGAGAGTACCGCCATCAGCCCTGAGCCCCGACGACTTCCCAGGGCTTCAGAGCGACTGCCATGGCGAGGCGAGCTGCTGGGGGCTCACGTGGCCTCCCTGTCTTGCATATCCTTAGTCACAGAAACAGGAACTCATGATCAGCGGGCAGGCATCATCTCTTGTGACTATTCAGCAAGAACGTTACACCAAATACACGGCGGTTTTATAAAAATATACACTGCCCTGACAGGTTTGGCTCAGTGGATAGAGCGTCAGCCTGCAGGGTCCCAGGTTCGATTCCGGTCAAGGGCAGGTACCTGGGTTGCGGGCACATCCCCACTAGGAGGTGTGCAGGAGGCAGCTAATAGATGTTTCTCATTGATGTTTCTGGCACTCTATCCCTCTCCCTTTCTCTCTGTAAAAAAAAAATCAATTAAAAAAAAAAATATATATATATATATATAATGTTGGTATGACTCATACCCTTTGATTCCATAAAACTTGATAGAAGCCAGTTGTGCACTAATAGCCATGCACAACAGTGCACATATACAGCAGCTCAGACCAGAAGGCATCAAGCAGCCACCTTCCTCTCTTCCTCTAGAAAATGTGGCCCCACCTACTCAGTGTTATGAAGTCAAGTTAAAGGATCGTCCTACCAAGGGTAAGACCTCACTCTACATGCGAGGATGTGATGTTCCCAAGGGACAGTCAACAGTGATCTTTTTAAAAATGTATATTTTATTGATTTTTTTACAGAGAGGAAGGGAGAGGGAGAGAGAGTTAGAACTATGGATGAGAGAGAAACATTGACCAGCTAGCTGCCTCCTGCACACCCCCTACTGGGAATGTGCCCGCAACCAAGGTACATGCCCTTGACGGGAATTGAACCTGGGACCCCTGAGTCCACAGGCCCACGCTCTGTCCACTGAGCCACACCAGGTAGGGCTCAACAGTGATCTTTCAGGCAGTGCGACACAGTGGACTAACTTTGGACCTCAGAGTCTAACAGAGTTGGCAGGTTAGCTCCAACAGTTGTGCGTAGGAGCCCATAAGCCAACGCCTTTAACTATCTGAGCCTCAATACCCTCAATTACAAGAAAAATAAATTAAAACCGTCTGCTTCAAATGGCTGAGATAATCAACATGGTAGCCTGCAAATAACTGTAAGCAACCAACCTAGTCCTTTTCCCTGAGCAAAAGCCACTCAGTTCAACCATCTAAGGGTTAAGAAAGCCCAGCTTGAGTGCAATCGGGGTGGAAATATTTTATTTCTCAACAAAGGGTCTGTCATTTCAGCCCAGCTCTGCCTCCCCTCCCAGCTCCTCGCCCAGCCCAGTCCCTGCAGCTGCCAGTGGGACGTGTAAGCAGACCCAGCGCTCCACGGTACTGCTCTTTGAAAGAGCATTGTGCTTTCATAAGTCACTTTTCTCTCCCCGGGCTAAGTTCACGTGCATTAGATTGCCGGGCTCTTTATGCAAAACGCCTGACCTTCGCTGCCTCTGATTTGCATTGTCATCGTTTCTTTATTCTGCTAAAGTGCCTTCATTTTGCATAATGTTATTCAGGCTCTGCAGTTAGCACTACCTCATTTCTCTAATTATAACCATCTTAGGCAAAGCCATAGATAACCTTCAGGAGCCCGTGCCTGTGTGATATTTCATTCCCAAAGGAAGGAGCAATGGAACCGGACTTAAAGGAAATAAAACTAAAAAAAAAAAAAAAAAAAAAAAGCTCATTTAGGGTAGATATTTAAAACTCTAAGACTAGATTTTCTTTCCCTTTGTGGCAATTCAGAGAGTACTGTCTGTGTCCCCCAGGAAGATTTCTTCATACAGGCAATGCTTACTGAAGCAGGGCACTGGACACCAACCAATGCCACTGATGTCTAATTTGATGTGTCTCTTTCAACTGTCCCCAGGGGTCCCACCCCACTGTAGGAACGACAGACATCCCGGACCAAGGACTGGAATCGTTTAAAAAACCAATGTCGACAAGAAACGTGACATGTGACATCTTTATCTGCCCATTCATGAGTCTAAATGAGGTTCTGATCCTTCCTCCCAACTGAGTGTTGGTTGGAAAAGACCCAGGAGAAAGAGCGCGAGAGATGGGAGTGGAGACGGGAGTGCGGCGATGACCCCAAACCAGATGTCAGCCCTTTCCCTCTTTTGCAAAGACCCCTGATTTCCACGTGGGAGTGCTAAACAGTAGAAAGGAACATTCATTCTTCATACTATTTACTAAATGCCTACCACTCCCCCAAGACATCAAGTAACAGGCCCTCATTACCGCTC
Source organism: Antrozous pallidus (assembly GCA_027563665.1). NCBI lineage: Eukaryota > Metazoa > Chordata > Mammalia > Chiroptera > Vespertilionidae > Antrozous > Antrozous pallidus. The sequence continues at coordinate 7,110,835 of CM050510.1, forward strand.
TGGGGTCCTGCCATCAGGAAAAGGATATGACTCACCTCCCGTCTTAGTGTTCTGGCATCCTAGATGCTTCCATACTTGGCCCCTCAGCTCTTCCATGCCCTGCACGCCTACACATCCTCCACAGACCAGCTGAAGCCACCGGCAGCTCCGTCTCCTGGGACATGGGCCTCGCTGTCACTGTATGACCGCAAACCTTTTTATTCTGTCATGAATGAGCTTACTAAGTTACTCTACTTACTGCAACTTACTGACCAATCAAGGCCCATTTTACTTATTTATTTGCTTTTTTTTTTTAATTACAGTTTGCTTTCACCCCGCCCCCGCCTCCCTCTCGCCTCCCTCCCCCTCCCCGCACACACATCCACCACACACACATCCACACACACACTGAGGATCGATCCCAGGGCATGTGCCTTGACTGGGGTTGGAATCCGGACCTCCTGGTTCAGAGGTTGACGCTCAACCACTGAGCCGTGCTGGCCAGGCTACTTTCGGTTATTTTGTGTTGGTTTTCAGGTGGACAGCAGAGCGGTGAGACAGTCATGCTATACTTTACAAAGGGTCCTCCTTGATATTTCCAACCTCCACCTGCGCCATAATAGTTATCATATTATTACTGACTACTCGAGGCCTGGTGCACGAAATCTGTGCACTCGGGGTGTCCCTCAGCCTGGCCTGCGCCCTCCTGCAGTCCAGGAGCCTTCGGGGGATGTCTGACTGACGACTTAGACCCACTCCCTGCGGCAGTTGGACATCCTTAGCGCTGCTGCTGTGCTCGCCGGCTGTGAGCCCGGCTCCTAGCTGAGCAGCGCTCCCCCGGTGGCTCGCCCTGACCCTCGGCGGGCATCATAGCGATCGATCGTTCTGCCATTTGGTCCATTTGCATATTAGCCTTTTATTACATAGGCTATTCCTTACTTTACATCCCCATGACTATGTTGTAACTACCAATTAGTACTTCTTAATCCTTTCACCAGAGTTCCTTTTAGCTACTATGTCTTTGGGAGTCATTCTTAGTGGCCGTCTTTCCTGCAGCCCGGTAACACCCTGTTTTCTCGCCGATGCTACTCCTCCTCGAGCTGTGAGAATGGAGGAACGTTCTTGGACCCCTCAGCCCAGTGTAGGTTAGCTTTTCTTTCTGGGTTAGCCCACAGTTCTAGAGAAGAACCTTCGTCTGTATCTGGCTCCGTCCTTCCTGTGAAGACACCACTGGGGAAGAAAGACAACTGGCTTCTCTCTCAGTTCCTCGCTCATTTCACCTCACGGAAGGAAGAGTGAGGTATGGGATTCCTGGGTTTGGAGGAGGAGCTGAGGAAACGTGTGAGGAAGTCCTCGTTTGTTCTCTCCCTCCCCGCTCTTCTACCCCCGGAAGCTTTCCTGTCTGCAGGATGCTTGCATTGCGGCCTGCTCTCCACCAGGTGGTAAGAGCTTCTTTCTGTGGGGGAAGCATCGCTGTCCCTTTACAAAAACCAATGTGGGGGGAGGGGGGTAAGTTCAGCTCTGGCCTGAAGTAAGACCTCTGGGTGACAGATCTGGTGCCACATCCTTCAATCAGTTTTTTAAAAATACATTTTTATTGATTTCAGAGATAGAAACATCCGTGATGAGAGAGAATCATGGATCGACTGCCTTCTGCACGCCCCACACTGGGGATCCGGCCCACAACCCGGCGTGTGTCCTGACTGGGAACTGCACCGGGACCCCCTGATTCATAGGTTCAACACTCAACCCCTGAGCAGCCCAGGCGACCAGGCCCTTCCACACACTTTTTCTCACAAACGGAACCCACCTGCTGCTGTGTGTTTCTCCCCTGTGACTTCCAGCCGACTCGGAACTAGAAAGAGCAACAGGCCGTGCGTCACGCCTCCTCCAGGATGGGTTTCAGCATGGTCAGAACCAGTGTCTGTCTCTGTGTCTTCTCCTTCGCCCGTACATTCCTAGGAGACAAAGACCGTATTGTCTTCCGTGTTTTGTACCTTGAGTTTATCACATTATCTGGTTCCCTATCTTCGGTGAACGGATGGATGGATGGAAACCTTATACCGCATGCGTGGCGCGTACCGTGTCTGAGACCAGAATCGCGTGGGTGAATCATGAACGATGCATTCTTGTACAATGAACGGTGCCCACTGGTGTGCTGTCCGTGACTGACTCTGGTTCAGTGTCTCGGGCTCCCTGCCCACTGGCGCAAACTGCACCTCACGATGGTGCTGCAGGCCCAAAGCTGGGGAGCACTTTCTCCACTGCTTGGATTCGCCAATGCTGGGGACACGGCTCAGGGATTAGTGTTTCCAGGGCTCCGGCCTGGGAGGTGCAGAGCTGTTCAGCCCTGTCACCCAGAGTTGAATCGCCCACAGAGCATAGCATCAAAGCTCGGTGAGAGCTGCCCGCCCGCACATGCTCTTCTCTGTGTGTTTTTCCACTCGTCCCTTCATGAGCCAGTTCTGGTCCTTGTCGTACTTTAAACCATAACAGCACCTTCCTCAGCCTTCCTTGTTGCAAATGAGCTGACACCAGCGTCCAGGAAAGCCCAGGATGGCTCTAGAGAAAGAAAACCAATTATTTTCTTTTTTTCTGAATAGTTTTGCCTCCGAATTCTTATGCTCCTTCCCAGAAATGTAGCTGTGTTATTTTATCTCCATTTCAGGAGACTTCCTTTCCGAAAGCAGGGGGAAAGACGTCAGAATGCAACCTCGATTTTGACACATTACAACCATTTTTATTTCTTTATTCACTTATTTCAATCCTCACCCAAAAGATATGGTTTTGATTTTTAGACAGAGAGGAAGGGAGAGGGGGGGGGGGGAGGGAGAGAGAGAGAGAGAGAGAGAGAGATCTATCAGTTGCCTCCTGTAACCATCCCAACTGGAGATTGAACCCACAACCTGGGTATGTGCTCTGACCAGGAATCGAACCTGTAACCTTTTCGGTGTGTAGGACGACATCCCAACCAACTGGGCCATCCGGCCAGGAGAAAAACATTTTATTTATTAATTAGCCATCTCTAGTCTGGGTTATTTTCACAAAGGAAACAGATACTAATGTGAAGATGATCCCTTACTAGGGTGCTGTTCTCAGAACCCTAGTGTCCACACGAGGGCACTCTTGCGACCAATCCCTTACCAGGGTGCCATTCTCAGAATTTCCACACGGTGGCACTATTGCTGTTTCTGAGCAATAATGTGAGAGGAACAAGGGAGATTCTAATGGCTAATGATTTGTGAGCCATTATTGAGAAATGACCCCTGAGATATATTTTTCATTGTACTTCTAAATTTCATATATGCTTGCATATTCACACAACTCTTTGGCCATTCAAATGATTTGTAATATGAAGAGGGATGTGGTGCATAAACATTTACCAAAAAGTTTTTACAGGGACATGGGAACAACCTACAGCAAAAGGCCATCAGCATGATAGGTGTTCCTATAGGAGACATAAATTCAAAACTGCTTTTACAGGGAGACTGGCCTCATGCTTAAGCTTACAGGGTTTGGAGTTAAAAGAACAGGCTTAAGATAGTAATAGCATCTACTTTGTATGGCTGTCCTATCAATTAAATGAGAATATTTATTAATGGACCCAAGCCATTATGCTCAATTAATATTTGACAAGGGAGGCTATAGCATACAAAGAAGTCGAGACAGTCTCTTCAATAAATGGTGTTGGGAAAATTCGACAGGTATATGCAAAAGAAGAAGAAGAAGAAAGAAGAAGGAGAAGAAGGAGAAGGAGAAGGAGAAGGAGAAGAAGAAGAAGAAGAAGAAGAAGAAGAAGAAGGAGGAGGAGGAGGAGGAGGAGGAGGAGGAGGAGGAGGAGGAGGAGGAGGAGGAGGAGGGGGAGGAGGAGGGGGAGGAGGAGGAGGAGGAGGAGGGGGAGGAGGAGGAGGAGGAGGAGGAGGGGGAGGAGGAGGAGGAGGGGGGGGGGAGGGGGAGGAGGAGGAGAAGAAGAAAAGAAAGAAAAGAAACTAGACCACTAACTTACACTATGTACACACAAAAAACTCAAAATGGATAAAAGACTTAAAATGTAAAATGGGAAACCATAAAAATCTTAGAATAATCCACAGGCAGCAAAATATCAGACACATCTCATAACAATTACGTTTATGGATACATTTCCTAGGACAACGGAAACTAAGGAGAAAATAAATAAATGGGAATACACCAAAATAAAAAGCTTCTGCACAGCAAAAGAAAGCATCAACAAAACAGCAAGAGAGCCCACTGTATGGGAGAACATATTTGCCAATGTTACATCCCATAATGGTTTAATCTCCAAAATTTATAGGAAACTCATACAATTTAACAAAAAGGAGATAAACAATCCAATCAAAAAATGGGCAAAGGACCTAAATATACTCTTTGGAGGTAGACATACAGAACAACAAGAGACATGGGGAAATGCTCAAAGTCACTAATTATTCAAGAGATGCAAATTAAAACGACAATGAGGTGTCAGAATGGCTATCATCAACAAGTCAACAAACAACAAGTACTAGCGAGGATGTGGAGAAAAAGGAACCCTGCTGGTGAGAATGCAGTCTCTGTGAGGAAGAGTATGGAGTTTCCTCCACAAATTAAAACAAAACTCCCATTTGACCCAGTGATCCCGCTTTTAGAAATGTATCCCAAGAAACCAGAAACATCCAGCAGGACTATATGCACCACTGTGTTCGTAGCAGCACAATTCATCATAGCTAAGATTTGGAAACAGCCTAAGTGCCCATCAGCAGAGGAGTGGATTAGAAAACCAAGGGACATCTACACAATGGAATACTAGGCTGCTTTTAAAAGGAAAGAACTCTTAGCATTTGCAACAGCATGAATGGACCTGGAGAGTCTTGTGCTAAGGAAAATAAGCCAGTCGGGAAAAGGTGAGTATCATATGATCTCATTCATTTATGGAATATAATGAACAACATAAACTGATAAACAAAAATAGATCCAGCCGTAGTTGGTTTGACTCAGTGGATAGAGCGTCGGCCTGCGGACTGAAGGATCCCAGGTTTGATTCCAGTCAAGGGCATGGACCTTGGTTGCAGACACATCCCCAGTGGGGGGTGTGCAGGAGGCAGCTGATCAATGTTTCTCTCTCATCCATGTTTGTAATTCTGTATCCCACTCCCTTCCTCTCTGTAAAAAAATCATATCCTAATAAAAGGGTAACATGCAAATGTGACTGTACCTTGGCTCCTGGTTGGCTATACTACCAGCCAATCAGGAGTGGGGGGCAGAGCCAAGTGGCATGAGCACCCTGCCCTGGGGGCGGAAACAAAGCTGTGGCTGTGGTTGCAGCAAGCGCCTGGCCCCAGGGCTCAGAGACAGCGGCAGCGAGTGCCCGCCCTTGGGGATGGAGACGAGGTGCTGCAGCGTGGCACTCCAGCCAGAGCAGAGAAGACTGAAGGCTCCGGCTGGAGTGAAGCCTCCAGCGGCCAAAGCAAAAATGGAAGGCAACAGCCAGCGGGAAGGCCTGGGTCCCAGGTTCCAGAGGAAAACTGGTCCTGGCAGCCAGGGGAAGGAAAGCCTATTGCATGAATCTTCATGCAACGGGCCTCTAGTATGTGTGTGTGTGTGTGTGTGTGTGTGTGTGTGTATATATATATATATATATATATATATATGCACACACACACACACATATATATATATAAAATAGATCCAAAGACATAGAAGCATCAAAGGGAACATCAAACCCCACAGGGAAGACAAGAAAGGGTGGGGAAGGGGGGTAAGAGGGGTAGGGAAAAGGAGGTAAGTGATCAACCAAAGGACTTGGCTGAATGGGTGAAGACCTGTGCTGGGGACAGGAGTGGGTGGGGAGAGGTCAATGGGGAAAAAATGAGACCTATGCCGTACTTTCAATAATAAAGAACTTTTTCCAAAAAGAAGTTACTCATGGGCTAAGCACAGTGGTTGGTGGTCCATGAAGCCTATTTGTTGTCATCGTTGATGTTGTCTTTGACCATGATGTTATTTCCATCAAGGATTAAATCAGGTAGGGCGAACACAGGTCGGGAGAGTTTGGAAAACGATAAGTCGGTATGGCAGGGAGGGGCCCACTGGCTGGATTCTCCTTCTTCATGCCCTTATCCTGTAACGTGAAGCCCCTTCCCCACCTCTAACTTTGGACAAAGAGTGTATTTCGCTTTGGCCATTGGGATGTTAGCAAACATGCCACAGGGTAGAGGCTTAGAAAGTCCTTGAGTATCTCTACTTATCTTGCATGACTGAGTTTTCTTGAACACGAAATCCTACCAGCTCCATGGACGCAAGCCTGGATTAGCCTGCTGGAGGCTGAGAGGTTGGGCAGAGCTCAGTTGTCACAGCCAAAGTCTTCCTGGACCGGTCCACGGGCTAATGTGAGACATCTGTGATATCGAAGGTCAGCCAGGACCCCAGAGCTGTCACCTGACTCAGCTGACCACAAAAGCATAAGTGAGCCCAGTCACGATTAACCAAGCTCAGCCCAATCAACTAGAGTTTAAAACCAAATTTAATCCGAGTTATAATGACCCTAGGTTTTATTATTAAAAAAAATTATAGGCCTCAGACATTGACTACCCACCATGACCTGCCCAGTTAGAAATTTAGGATCAGCCAAAACCGGTTTGATTCTAGTCAAGGACATGTACCTTGGTTGCAGGCACATCCCCGGAGGGTTGGGGGGTGGTGTGTGTGCAGAAAGCAGCTGATCAATGTTTCTGACTTTCTATCCCTCTCCCTCTCTGTAAAAATCAATAAAGTATATATTTTTTTAAATTAGGATCAGAACATCCTATAGGTTTACTAAGATCAAATAACTGGAGATGATGGTTCTCATTGTAACAGGGCACCATTGGAAACCGTGGCTCTATGACTATGGTTTGGACAGAAATGTGATATTTGAGAGAGAGAGATGCGCAGACTCAGGCAGCTTTGAGGGATTGATGGAAACCACCTGGTGTCCTGACCCCAGAGGCACCCAAGAGTGCCATCTGAGATTTCTTATAAAAAGTTCCAGCAAAGCAGTCTTAAAAATAGTGCACAGGGTCCAATGCTGTTCTCGCTAAACTTACGTAAACGATCAGGCTAAGTTCAATGCAAACACATTAGTTTTTCTGTGATTATCTTTGATAAAATGTGGGGTAATTATAGAGAGAAATATCATGTTTGCGCCTTTGACTATATTAAATTATAACCATGTTTGTTCTCTTTGAGGTTTTGTTGTATACCTGTAAACTAGACTAGATCCTCAATTCTAGTTTCCTCAAATATCCGACTTTAATTCAGCCCATGAACAAGCCCAATTTTATCCCACTTTTCTCATTTGGAATCATTAAGAACAACGGATGTCCTCGAGTCTCCTTGGAAGCGACTCTACCAGGTCCTACTCAGGACCCAGATGGCGGCCAAGCCAGTAACTTGAACCTCGGATACACATCTCACAATGAAAAACGGGCTCCATCGGCCATCTGGTTCTGTTCCAATTAAATGGACTAGGAAGAAAGTCACCAGCACCAAGACAGACGGCTTCTTCCCGGGACACCACGTCAAGACTTCATACTTTAACTGAACAGGAATCCTCTTTTTTAAGAAATTTCTGTTACTCTTGGTTTGGCCTGGGAATGTAATACCGCCCCTCCTATCTCCTAGGCCGTTGCCAAAGGGGGTAAAGGCTCACATTTAGAACAACTTAGCTCAGGACAGGAGGAAATCTAACGGGGCCTCTTGCCTGAGTGGGCAAATGCAGCAAATCCCTGCAGATGAAAACGTTAAGTGCCACCTTAGCGGGAGTGGTCTGTGCCGGGTGGGATTTATCTTTGTCTGTGGCGGTTACCATTTTCCTTGAATTTGTAAATACCTAGATGGCTAGGTTATCTCACTGAGCCACCAGCTGTTCACAGACAGACGGGGACGCCTCCCTAGTCAGCTGCCCTGAGTCGACATTGTTGAGATAGGCTTTCAGGACTCAGGATTCATGTTCTTGGGCAGGTTTCTATTTTCCTGGATAGGAGTAACTACAAATGAGGCTACAATCCAGAAGATCTCCTTCATTCTTTAAAATACTGCAGAATTTGACTTGCATGCAGACTCATAAGCATCTCCAATGGGCACAGACAGTAGGTGGGGAAGGACCTGGGGGAGGGAGGGGGAGTGGGAGTGGCTTGGGAGAGATCAATGGGAGAAAAAGGAGACGTGTGGAATACTTTGAACAAGAAAGAATTAAAAGAGAAATATTGCAGAGTTTGATGTTGCAGCAGTAATAGCTACACAACACAAACTCTCAGACTGGCTGCCCAGAGTCTCAGCAGTTCTGGAAATGGTCTCTTTAAGGAAATACAGCAGGCGAAAGGGGCTGGCACTCAGGGACCAACCTTGCCAATGCTTTCTTCTCCATCCCAATCTCCGAGAAGAGCTGACCACAGTCTTCTTTCACACGGAAAGGTTTCCCCGTCTAGGTTTACTGCGCGGACAAAGGTTATCTGAACTCCCGGGCCTGTTGTCAGAATTCAGGCAGGAGGCATTCGGACGTTGATGACCTTACGCTGATGGGGATGCAATGGTAACGGCACGACCACCGAGGACCGGGTGACAAACCCGGCGAAGCTCCGAGGGCCAGGCAGAGAGACAGTTCCCGGGAACAGCCCGGGCAGGGGCCGCTCGGGACATCCCACAGCGACTGACACGGAGCTGCTGTCATCACACACCCACAGGATGGAGCAAGAAGGCCAACGTTTGGTGGGTCACGTATTTGGATTTTGGAGAACGTGTATTCCGCCTCAGGGAACATTGCTAACTCCTACCTGTAAGACTACCATCAGTCTAGACAGACATTTCCACATTTCAAACACTAGGCCCTGCTAACACACAAGATACCAAACTCATTTTGTTGTCAGTCTAGTCCATTTCAGTCAATGACATCAGCAGCTGCTCCGATGGGATGCCTTGCAGTCATTCTTGTTTTTTAAAATTCCTCCCAATGCTAATAAGCACATTTTATCAGTTCTTCCTTTTAAATATGAAACTTTTCACTATCCTTCTTTTCCAAGCTCCTGTTGTCTTTCTCTAAGAGATTTGTAACTACCTCCTAACTTATGTACTTGCTTCTACTTGGCCAACTTTACTCTTTATTATATGGAACAGCTACAAACATTTTCCAAACATGAAAATCAGGGATGCCATGCTTCCATTGAGAGTATAAATAGCTATTCTATAAATAAAATATCGATAAATAGGTCCTCATTATGTTCAAAATAAAACATCAATGCTCTTACGAGACCCATAAGTACACATATACACTGATCTCCACTCGCTTCTCTGACTGTATTTCCTATCACCTCCTTCCCTTTCTCCATCTCATTCACCAGGTTGAGAGAATCCACAGATGGCCTTTTTTCTTTCTGTAGCCAAGCTTTGCCTTACCTCAGAGTATTCATACTTGCTGCTCTTGTCTGGAAATTTTCTCACACTGATATAATGTATGTTTGCTCCTTCATTCCAGACTCTCCCAAATGGATGTTTCTCAGAGAAGCTGTTTTTATGACCATCCCTAGTTTAGATTCCCAGCCCTAACCCTCTTTCTGCTTGGCTATCTTTATTCTATTTGTAGCATGTTTCCCTACTGGAAATTATATTATTAATGTGTTTGCTCATGAGAGTCCACTATATCAAGGATAATCATAGGCCCGGGTATAGAGTACACATTCAAAAAACCTTCTTTGAATGAATGAATTGAGGATCACTACTCTCTGTGTGTGTAAGCAACCAACTATTCAATAGAACTGAGAATTCAGAGATAGAATTTTGGTTTTCACCATACTTATAGAACAACAACCATAACAAACTAACACTCATGAATGATAAACAACATTTGAAAATCAACTTATGATTTCAATCCTTACCTTTTCATTCTATTGTACATAGAGATACTGCACTCAGTGAAACTTTAGTATTCTTCATTGGAGTCCACATGATTCTTGGAAATAAAAACAGCAGCATAGCACCTGAAACGTAGTAACCACTCTGTAAATAACTATTACGTCAATACATGTTGGAACAGTTGTTCTCATCTAACTTAGTCTGTCAGCTGATGATGCATGGATCCTTGATTTTTTGTTTTGTTTTATTTTTTTATAATTAATTTTTTTATGTTTAAAGTATTACAAATAATAGTACATATGTCTCCTTTTTTCTCCCATTGACCTCCTCCCGACCTCCCCTATCCCCCAGCCCATGCCCTCACCTGCTTCCCCCCACAGTGTCTTGTATCCATTGGTTATGCTTATATGCATGCATACAAGTCCTTCAGTTGATCTCTTTCAGCCCCTCCCCCCAACCTCACTTGCCTTCCTGCTGTAGTTTTTTTTTTTTTTAATTGATTTTTTTACAGAGCAGAAGGGAGAGGGATAGAAAGTCAGAAACATCGATGAGAGAGAGACATCAACCAGCTGCCTCCTGCACGCCCACTACTGGGGATGTGCCCGCAGCCAAGGTACATGCCCCCGACCGGAATCGAACCCGGGACCCTTCAGTCCCCAGTCCAACGCTCTATCCACTGAGCCAAACTGGTCTCGGCCCTGCTGTAGTTTGATGGTCTGTTCAATGCTTCTTTGCCTCTGTATCTATTTTTTTTCCTGTTTCTATTCTTTAAAATATCTTGCCTCTGCAGACTAGAAGTAAACATATAACAAAAAATATTTGAGTCCCAATTTCAATGTCCAACAGTTCTGAGTCCCAGTTTCAATGTCAAATAGTTCCTTATGTGTACATCTCAGCAATGATATCTGGATGGTGGACACATGGATTACATTGGTAACAAGTGGCATGATGTGTCATGTTTTTCAAGTGCACACAGAATTTAAAGATTCCTACATATAATATTTTGGAGCATGCTTACATTTTAAAGGCCCTGTTTTTATAACATAAAATCAAGACATCAGGGAGATGCATGACATCTTGCTTACTCCGGAACATTTAGATAAAATCCGGACCTAAATGGATGGCTCCTGAATGTCATTACCATGAGATGCAGGTGAAAAGTATGCATGTGGAAAATAAATACAGGGAAATTTGTAGTCGTTTGTGTGATTAACTCAAGCTCATGTATACCTTGGGACCTCTGCTATCCAATTTTCAATTTAGAAGTCTGGATTACATTTAGTTCCAATTCTGTGAAATAAACACAGTGTTATTAAAAAGACTGACAATTTATAATGAAATGACAGAAGACACTAAAATTTGCGATTCTATAATCTGTTGTTCAAATCCTGTGTTCAGACATTCCTTGGTTGCTCAGCGTCCTCATCTGGAGTTTGTGAGCGATGAGGACAGTGAGGGACTCGTACGGGGGATACGGCATCAATGCCTATGTCATCTTGGAAACCCAAAGGTAAATGATCAGCTTCTGAAGGTATTCCATCCATCTTACTGAGCATGTTAAACGTGCATTTATACAAAACTTTTAATTACCGCTTAAATGTGTTCAGAATCCCGAAGACAAAGATTAAAGAACTTTATCTCCCTTAGCTTGGTTTTTCACACGTAGCCCATTGCTTACAATGGGGGTATCTATTAAAAAAAAATTACCTCACTTAAAATATTTTGTCCTCTCTTTGTAACAGAAAGGGCCAGAAAAGAAAGATAACAGGTTAACTTCTGTAATAAGAGAGCCTTAAAGAAATCTTAACCTCAGAAGTCATCTTACTCCAGAACACTCGCCTGATCCGCTCCAGGTCACCATCCATCACATTGTCAGGATAAACCATCTAGACAGCTGGGACAGACCGGCTCCAGAACCCTGGAGTGCAAAACAGTCTGATGGGACAGAACACTCCGGGAGCTCAGTTCCTGGGAGCCAGCCAACGTGCAGTGATAAACACAGGCCTTCCTGAGAAGGTACCTTTCCCACACAAACACCCTCAAGTGTGTAAGACGGACATCATGATTACTGGCTCAAAAAAAAAAAAAATCAAGATAAAGATTCAGGTCAGTCCTTTTGATAAAGCACTGGGACAGCAGTGGAGGGAGCCAAGGGTAAGGGAAATAGAAGACGCCCAGTGAAGGGGGAGAGGATGGCTCTCTGATGTGACACAAGTCCAGCGGCAGTGGCAGGAATCACACTTGGTCTTGCTCACCTTCTTCTCGTACGTTTCCCAGGAAGAGAAACTTAACTTGAGTCTCCACACAAGTTTCCCCAAGCAGGATGGACTTACTAGTCAAAGCATTTGGTTTTAGTAACCGCAAGGGGTGGACTGTGGGGATCTGCCTGTGCTGCCAAGATTCCCCTTTGGACAAAGGAGCTCATCCCCAACTATGATGAATGCTCATTCTTAGCAGGTTATAGCTGACGTCTGAGACACCTGTCAGAAGGAGACGCGGAGCTTCTGGGGACAGCCCACACTCAAAGACGAGTTGATTTAAGTGGCAATGGCCTGACCCCCTGCCTCCTTTCGGACAACTCAGAAGACCGTTTTATCTTCAGAGCTCTGTATACAATCCACTGAGGCAAGTTCATCGCAGTTCAGCCTCTCTCGAATTCTGCTTCCCTCGCTCTTTTGCTGTGTTTGCCCTTCTCCCCCCCCCCTCCCGCCCCCTGCAGAGAGAAACCTAACAACTGTGAAAACTTATCTGTTTCCTCGATAACAGACAACCAAGACACCCGCAATCAGATGATCAGATACACGATGCATTTCGGACTCAGATCTTGAGGAATAGCAAAATAAGCAACCATTTCATGTTTAGACTGAGGATTTATGGGGAAATGGATCTGATTAGATTAAGGGAAAGAAAAAATGTGTCGGAGTTTGACCTGACATTTAAAAGCTATCTGAATTTTTTTTTTTAATGAAAATAATTCCATGAAAGACAAAATGCATCCATGTTTCCAAACTTTTGCGCAGGTCTCCGAATGGTCGTTATATTGCTCCATGTCAAAAGTTAAGTCATCTAACTCAGCAGGCCTAAGATTAACAGGCCAGAAACACTATCATTGATAAGGATGAATACTTAGCTATGTTTAAACGCATGAAGCCAAGAGAAATCTGTAGTGAAATCATTTTGGCTCTAGCATATTTAGTACTTCCGATGCATTTTCTTACCTATCTCAGCATTTAAGGAAGAAGATTTATTTAGTGAAATAATTGGGGAATTCCTCACAAGCTCTCCAGACTCTATCCTGCTAACCCTAGAAAATGTAGGATGTCAACTTTCTGAGTTCGGCCAGTTACTATGCTAATTTAATGCTTGGCCAAAAGTAGGAAAACGTTAACAGTAACTTCAAAAATGGCAACTGAGAGACTCCTAAAAGGAGAACCTACTGAGAAATGGTCTGTGCACAGGGAGGGAAACTGTCTTCTCCCCAGGCTGTGCATTGGCATTATTACCTTTCTTATAGATTTGGCTTCCAAAGTGGTTACTCACCTCCATGATGGCTTTCCAGATGGTGAGGAGGTGACCTGTGGGTAAAACCTCAAGAATCAAGACCAGTGGTTGTTACTAGTGATCAAACAATGCTTTACATTGTGACTAATGTTTGGAAACTGGTTGAGGGAGGATGTGGGTCAGAGGAGAGAAGCTAAACACTGGGGCTGATTTTTATAAGGTTTGACTATTTGCATAGTGGGCAACTGACTCATTTTTTTTTTCACCTAAGAGTAAAACAGAAACAGGAAGGCACTGGGCTTAAGTCTTTGCTTCAAAGGGATCAAGAGAGACAGCAGAAGAGAAAGATGTGTAGGTCAGTGAACGATGTAAGTTTACTGCTTGAGGGCACATGGTGGTAAGTGACTAAGGACACAAGCTGGTGTCTAGACTGTTCAGTAAAGCAAAAAGTACATGTCAGGAATCAGGACACTGGAGCATGATGGTGATACCAGCATTTTCTCCTAGCAATTCAGCATCTGGGGATCCATTTTCTTTGTGGGATCCCGCAATCTGCACCTCTGATAATGGAAGTCAGAGTGGTTCTCGTGGTCGGGATGCAGGCTAGGCTGTGTAACAAGACCAGAACACAACGTCTCAAAAGAGACATGAAAGGACAGCTGTCCCACACATGAGCTTTGACCACTTACCTCTGGCAGGAAGCTGAGGCAGGTGGATTGGTCTTTCAATACATGACCTTAAAGATGAACCTCATAGCCCGGCTAGCATGGCTCAGTGGTTGAGCTTCGGCCTATGAATCAGGAGGTCACTGGTTCGACTCCCAGTCAGAGCACATGCCCAGGTTGCCGGCTCGATCCCCAGGAGGGGGCCTGCAGGAGGCAGCCAATCAATGATTCCCTCTCATTGGTGTTTCTATCTCTCACTCTCTCTTTCTACCTTCCTCTCTGAAATCAATCAATAAATATATTTAAAAAAAAAAAGATGAACCGCATACTTCACATATCTCACTGGCCCTTGCCAATGCCTAGCTGGAAGGGAGGCTGAGACATGCAGTCTCTGGTTAAATGGACTATGCCCACTGAATTCAAAAGAAAACAGTAGATGCTGAAGGACAGCTAGCAACAGTTGCTACAAGGATGTGGGTTAGCCAATGAGGTCGGTTCCACTGGGCGCTTTGGACCGGAGGATTGGTCACAGCTGACAGCAGTGTCTTCCTCGTATTCTACCTGGGTGTGTCCTGAGTAGGTGCCTTCCTGCTCGAGTGTACTGGGTTCCTGCCACATTCTAACAACGGTTCCTTGTGGGTAGCTCCCCAGAAATGCAACAGCTTTCAGAACAGCATGCACAATATTTCATAGTATCAGCTGGAACACGGGGTTTATTGGGAAAGCTTCTGAGCCAGAGTTCAACAAGAGAAGGTGCTCTAAACCCCAGATTCCCATTATTCCCCCAGGAGGCACCCAGGGCAGGCTTTTTCTGGCGCATGTGCTGTAATACTTCATTCTCGGGAGTCTCCCTTCTTACAGGGTGATACAACGTTCTCGGCGGAGAACTGAACAGACTGCATGTTAGAAGGAAAACATAGCCCTGGCTGGTGCAGCTCAGTTGGCTGGGCCTCACCCCATGCACCGAGCGGTCTCTGGTTCAGTTCCTGGTCAGGGCACATGCCTGGGTTACAGGCTTCATCCTCAGTAGGGGGTGTGCAAGAGGCAAACAGGTGTTTCTCTCCCTCTCTCTCTAACATCAATAAAAACTTTTTTTTAAGGCAGACTGTATTTGGGGTGCCCATTTTTTTTTTCAGAGGAATTGTCCAGGGAAGCCAGTAGCCCAGTTCTTGTGAAGTTGTGGCAGTTTTAGCTCCTTGTGCCACAGGGAAGCTCAGTTTGACTACGCTTGTCCCCAGCACCACTCAGTGACTGCCCAGACAATGCACATAGGCTCTTGGGTCTCCCTGGACGATTTCGCTTCTCAGATCCAGCTCTCTGTGTTTCCTGTTGATTTTATAAATTGTCTGCCCACTCTTCACTCTCCTTCTAGAGGGAGCTAGTTTCTGTTGTATACAACCACGACAACTGACTAACAGACTATTTGTAACCCAGAGAAATTTAAAACTTCAACAAGCAATTGAATGATGTATTTTGGGACTGGATTGGATCCCAATAAAGTAAGATATTATTATTCCCATTTTATGTATTAGGTGTAGATGCCTAGAGATAGCCACTAATTATTGGTAATTTTACCTAAAACAGTTATTAAATGGAAGAGGTTTAATGCAGACTGCCGTATCTTTAAAAGCACCTGGTACACATGGTCATTTGCAGCATTAGTTACTACAGGTGACCAATCTGTACTTAACATGATACTTTTACTGGTCTGGATATTATGACATATTTCAAATACCTGACATCTTGTATTTAGAACTATATTGAAGTTAGATCTAGACAGTTTAAGCCTTCCAGGACAGTAAGAAATTGATCTTCTTATACGGCTCAATCGGCAAATCGTCTATGACAATATAGGGTCATAATGAATTATCTCAAGCTTAACCATTTTTCTTGCCATTGAATTTCCATGCTCTACAAAACAGCAACCTGACATGTATTTACTATTTCACTCAATGTCAATAAAACTAAGAAGAGTAACAGTGTCTTACGTGTGATAAAGAGATCACCTGCCAGAAGAGTTGCAGTTGATTTTACTTGCTCCTCACTCCGTCAATCCACTGTTCTCTTTGGAAGCTCCGTGCATACGGGCAATGAGGTGTCATTTGGGAGCATCTTGCAACTTGTCTGAGTAGACACATGAATGACAGCTCCAGCTCCCATGTTGGTTTGAAGCATGTCATCACAGCTGAGCATTCACTCTCGTCTTGTTATAATCAAAGAGAAATGTTAGCGTGACTCAATTCTGGGACAAAAGACCCTAAAGATGTGGTTGTATGATTCCAACAGTTAGATATTGAAAAAAACAATTGAATCAGAAAACAACCAGGTAAACATTAGCCTCTTCAACTAATCTGCAAATGTGTAAGCACATTCACTGTTTGTACCAACTGATATGTGTGTGTGTGTGTGTGTGTGTGTGTGTGTGATGAATTAGTGGAGGAAGACCTAATTAATACCGTGTAAAAGCAACATTTGAAGGAAAAATAACTGAGAATTCTCTAAGTGAAAAAGAAGATGAGCTTGTGGGTGAAATGTACATCCTAAGTATAATACAGAATTAACAAAGCAAATTCTATACTTAGACAAATCCAGTGCAACTGCAGAATAGACTTATTAAAGTTGAGTATCTATGGTAATAAAAATAAAATACTCAAAGAATAAAAAAATTAAAGAAAACACAATATATTATTTCTAGAAGGGAAGAGAAAGGTCTACACAAAAAGAAATGTGTTTACACTGAAACCACAGAATAAGATAATAGAAAAAATTCAAATATATGAATTTTTTATATGCTAATGGATTAAATGTAACAAATTAAACTCATATTTTTAACAAGTGTGTGTTTGTATGTAAAATTCAGAAAAATCATACAGATAAGGGTACTTTCTAAAATGAAATTGTACATTGAGTTAAAAATAAAGAGATGCAGCCGAAACCGGTTTGGCTCTGTGGATAGAGCGTTGGCCTGCGGACTGAAAGGTCCCAGGTTTGATTCCGATTAAAGGCATGTATCTTGGTTGCAGGCATATCCCCATTGGGGGGTGTGCAGGAGGCAGCTGATCGATGTTTCTCTCTCATCGATGTTTCTGATGTTTCTGGCTTTCTATTCCTCTCTGTAAAAAATTCAATAAAATATATATTTAAAAAAATAAATAAAGAGATGCAAAATTGTATCCTGTGCACCAATATTAATATTAAATCCATTAGTATCTAGGACAAAAGTGTTAATGCTAATAAAGACCTACAGAGAAGGTATTATGATCATTATTTGTATGCATATAGCTTCAAATATAAGATACAAATTAATAGAATTAGATACTATCACACTGGAAACTGGTGGACTAAGTAGTAACATTATTTAACAAAATTGGGTAATAAGACCTAATGGACCCACTTAATGATTGTATGAAATAAATAAAATATTTATTATTCTCAAACTAGAGGCTCAATGCACAAAATTCATGCCAAAAATAGGCCTTCCTTCCCCTGGCTGCCTGCTCTGCCCTCCCTCCAGCCCTCAGAACCCAGGCTTCCCTCCCAGCCCCAGCTTTGTTTGGAAGGACGTCTGGGAGGATGTCCAATCTAATTAGCAGATTGTGCTTTTATTATAATAGATATACAGAAAGCCATTGAGGAGGATGTGACCATTGTCTGTCCCAGAAGCTGAACCCAGGACAGAATGGAGGTTGCTTTCTGCAAACCCCTTTAGAGACTTGATGATCACCCTGACAGAAATCAACACCACTCTTTTCCTCCTGCTGTGTGCTGGTTCCTAGAATAGGTTATTGTCCTGACCTGGGCAAGCACGTAAAGTACTTTCCATACCTGACAGCATTCCTGTACTCATACCCATGACTACCACCCCGATGACCCTTTACACCGTGTAATCCTCTGGTGCCAGCCAAGCGGTGTGGGGATCCATTTCATCTTGGAGCTGCCCAAGACATGCCTCAGATGCAAGCTCTGCTTAATAAACTCTATTAATTACTAGGCTAGAGTGATCAGTCTCTTTCTTAAAGAGGTAGATTTTTAGTGTAGGGGCTTTTCCCTGGTTTGAGTGTACTAACATCCATTTTTAAAAACTATTTCAGCTATGACTGCTTTAGTGCCAGCTTCCATTCCAGTCAAGGGCATGTATCTGGTTGCGGGCACATCCTCAATAGGAGGTGGGCAGGAGGCAGCTGATCGATGTCTCATCGATGTTTCTAACGCTGTGTCCCTCTCCCTTCCTCTCTGTAAAAAATCAATGAAATATATTTTAAAAAAACTATTTCAAAGAATGAATCAAAATTAAATATTCTTTTTTAACAACACAGAATAATGAACTTGTTAATTATCAATGAAAAGATAAACATTTATACATTTTGAAAAAGAAAAGCATGCCTGAATAATACAAATGTTTAAGAGATGTCATATTGGCAGTTACAGATTATTTTCAAATAAATAACAATAAGGATAACTCTAAACTAAATAAAAGAAGAATAAAATCGAGACAGAAAATAATGAAATATATAATCAAGAAACAAAAGGACCAAATAGTTCTTTAAAATAGGAAAAAACAAAAACAAAAAACAAATTAAAAATACACCTCCTGCTGAACTAATCAAGAAAAAAAGGCAGAAGTAAATAATATTGGCAACATAAAGGAGCCATACCAGATGGAGATGTGAGTGGAGATGTTGGTATCTTAGTTAATAATAGACAAACATGTAAATAGATCATACCACTGCTACACCCACAGCCAATCAGGAGTGAGTATGCAAATCAACATGGTAAAGATGGTGTTGGGGTAAAGGGGTTAATTTGCATATGCAGGCACAGAGCATCCAGGAGGGGGGGGACACCTGCTATGAGGGGGGTAGGGGGTGGCAGAGGGAGCTCCAGGAGCAGTGGTCAGGCCAGGAATGAGGACTTGCAGGCTCTCAGGCAGCCAGGAGCAGGAGTGAAGCCAGGGGAAGGAAGACCTATTCTTACATGAATATTGTGCAACAGGCCTCTGATATTAAAGGAAATGTTTTAAATAAATTTGAACCTTGCTGACATGGGTAATTTTATAGTAATGCTGCATCACCAGTATTAATTTAAGCTAGTTAAACTGAGCTACCAAATCAATTGAAAGAGCAATTGAGAATCCTCTCAATGTAAAGAGAAGCCACATTTGATTCACAGGTAAACTAAGTCTATAAAATGGCAAAATAGTTTACATAAGGAATATTAGTAAAATTGGAATAGAACATTAGCTTTTGTTTCAATAAGAAATATTAATATAATGTGATAAAGTCGTGCCATTTCCCCTATACCCACGACTGCCATTTCTTGTATCATCCCCACTAGAATTCTTAACTCGCAGTCCGTCCAGTTCTACAGCACATGTCCCTTCCCACGAAGACTTCTGTGTTTCATGTTCTTCACTGTTTTCTGTGACCCTGTGGCTCTGCTTTGCATCACGCGTTTGTGGTATGCCCAATCCCCCAGCTGGCCTGCAGCCTGTCTGTTGTGCCCTATATGGAGGCCAGCAGAGTGCTTTCCCCCAGAATGTGTGATGGCATCTAATGCTGAGAACATCGGTGGCTATTACCTCCTTCCCGACAGAAAGCAGCAACCACAGCTGTGTCCTGCCAGAGGGCAAGTGCAAAACAATGTCTGAGCCAAGGCTGTCCATGCTGCGGGCAGCCCCACTTGGCACATGGACACGCTCAAGAGCAAACGGGACGAGAGCTTCCCCACGCTGCCTCTGGCTGGCTGTGTGCCCACCTTGCTTCTCCTCACCCACAGCTCAGGTTTCCTCCTTCTAAATATAAGGTGTGCTCCGGGGTCCCAGACACTGCAGTGTCCCTGGGCCTCTGGGGGCAACACAGTCCATGGTGGATCTCTACAAATTGCTTTAAACCATGCATTTCTGAGAAAACTTTAGAACCACACTTATTTTAAAAGCACAAATTGGAGAAAAGAAATAGGTAAGTGGCTGTATCGCGGGTGTGTTCGTATTTTTTCTTTTACCTTTAGGTTAGGTTTATTTCAGACTAAAATTAGCTGTGGGCATTGTTTGTGGTTGGATGCGTACTTTTTTCTTACTTTTCCAAACAAATACCTGCATTGTTTGCGATTTTTTTGTTTATTGTAGTATATTTGATTATAATTTTGTGTGAACGTTCCATTTTTTACATCAGATGTTTATGACACGGTATTAAATGATGTTGCTTTGCAAAAAACCATTCGTGTGGAAAGAGAAAAAAGAAACTCCATTGATTGATGTCAACCTCTCTTTCCCTGTCCCTGTTACTCAGACTGCTGTTCACAGACTCTGGCACTTGCTCGCGGGGACAGCAATGGCAGCGGTACCTTCTGTTGGCTGCCTACTGGCCAAAAACCAGTATTACCGAAGTAAGTAGCATCCTCACTAGAAGACCCCTGGAGAACATGGTACGAAGTGATGTCTGAAGGGTATTAGTAGCCCATGTACTGTATCCTGGTCATTTTAAGGTAGAAGGAAGACTGATGTGACAGTGAAGGACATAGGAACAGAATTCATTGGAGACCTCTCCATGTCAGTATTATCAAAGAAGGCTCATTTCTTTACCTATGTTATATTGTATCGATGAGGCCACTAACACATAAATAAGTGATCAGTTTACATTTCAAAATAATGTTTAATTTCAATATTTTGCCTTTTTAAAAAAATATGTCTTATTGATTTTTTAAAAGATATTTTATTGATTTTTTTTACAGAGAGGAAAGAGAGAGGGATAGAAAGTCAGAAACATCGGTGAGAGAGAAACATCCATCAGCTGCCTCCTGCACACCCCCTACTGGGGATGTGCCTGCAACCAAGGTACATGCCCTTGACCGGAATTGAACGTGGGGACCCTTCAGTCCGCAGGCCAATGCTCTATCCATTGAGCCAAACCGGTTTCGGCTGTCTTATTGATTTTTCACAGAGAGGAAGGGAGAGGGATAGAAAGTCAGAAACATCGATGAGAGAGAAACATCAATCAGCTGCCTCTTGCACACCTCCTACTGCAGCCAAGGTACATGCCCATGACTGGAATTGAACCTGGGACCTTTCAGTTCGCAGGCCGAAGCTCTATCCACTGAGCCAAACCGGTTTCAGCAATACTTTGCCTTTAATAGGATACATTAAAAACCAATAATTTTATAAAAATAAAATATTCATTTTTTAAAAAAGAAGGGATATCATAACTATGCTTCACAGATTTTCTAATTTCGACTTTGCTGCTATGGATAATAGGTTAGCATCTATCATGGCAGTTTTATCTATCCATCTGTATTTATAGCTCAATAGAATATTGTAGCTCCTTAAATTCAGAAATTTCATTAAATAAAATAATGAAACTTTAAAACCAACTTATCGCCTTGGCTGGTTTGGCTCAGCTGGATAGAGCGTCAGCCTGCAAACTAAAGGGTCCCAGGTTCAATTCCAGTCAAGGACACATGCTTGGGTTGTTGGCTCAATCCCCAGCAGGGGGTGTGCAGTAGGCAACCAATCAATGATTCTATCATTGATGTTCCTTTCTCTCTCTCACTCTCCCTTCCTCTCTGAAATCAATAAAAATATATTAAAAAACCAACTTATCATTTAGTGAAAATATGCCAGCAACATGGAAAAAACACTCTTACTTCAAAATGCTTCTAACTCTGTGTTGGAAACATCTATTGATTTATCGTTTTTACAACAAGATAAAGCTAAGTTCATTTACTTATTGTTATTATAGCCACAGAAGTTATTTTTATATTCTGATATTTTAAAAGATTTATATGTTTCAAATACAAGTATAACACAAATAAACTTTATTTTTTAAAATAACTCCTTTATTCCTAAATATGATAGCCTTTGAATGCTATTTAAATATATACACATGTAATATTTCTAATGCAATAAAACAATATTCATTCTTGATTTTATATTTCCTACCATTTTAAATTTTATAGCACTGATAATGTATTTTAAATTCTATGTCTATATCTGTGGAAAGAGAATGTTCACAATGGAAAGGAATAGATCATATTAATAAAAATGTAATAAGCCATATTATTCTGGAAGACTTTGTAATTGATTGATAATTTACTTAATTTTTAAATTCATAAATGTATGCGTGAGAAGTAAATAATTTCAAACTATACTACTTGAGAGTTTAGAGATAAATATGTATTTGTTTGCTTGTTATGTATTTGTTCATTCATTATTGTTTCTTTTGTAGAGGCCAGTATTTCTTCAGTTAGCTCTGACACTGTTAATTTCATAGAGGAAGACAAACATCTTCAAGGTATTAAGTTTATTTCTTATCAGCATCACCCTCATTATTTTTCTGTTTTTAATCTCTCAAAAATTTTGATAAGATCCTAGCCCGTTTGGCTCAATGGATAGAGTGTCAGCCTGAGGACGGAAGGGTCCTGGGTTGGATTCTAGTCAAGGGCACACACCCGGGTTGTGGGCTCAATCCCCAGTGGAGGGTGTGCAGCGGGCAGCCCATCAATGACTCTTCTTATCATTGATGTTTCTATCTCTCTCTCTCCTCCTTCCTCTCTGATATCAATAAAAATATATATAAATCTTTTTTTTATAAGGAAGTAATATGAATTTTATTTGATAGGGTTACCTGATATGGCAGAATCCACCTGGTGGTTTAAATCCTTTTTTCATTCTGAACCCGTGCTTTCAACTGAAATAAAAAAAGAACTGTCTACTATTGGGTAAGTCACAGCCTTTTCTGATAAGGGTATCTCTTACCTACTAATAGTGAATGAAACAATGCGGGTAGTAATTCTTAGCCAATAAGATAAAATTGTTTCTTGAGGATGGTATAGGCCAGTGGTCGGCAAGCTCATTAGTCAACAGAGCCAAATATCAACAACACAATGATTGAAATTTCTTTGGAGAGCCAAAGTTTTTAAACTTAAACTTCTTCTAACGCCACTTCTTCAAAATAGACTCGCCCAGGCCGTGGTATTTTGTGGAAGAGCCACACTCAAGGGGCCAAAGAGCCGCATGTGGCTCGCGAGCTGCAGTTTGCCGACCACTGGCGTAGGCTTTGATGTAAAGCATGCTTGTGGTATAGAGAGGGACAAATGCTCCCTGTTCTAGTTAATTAACCATAAGTCAGATCATGAGCATCTTCTCTCATTCTATCACTAAAGTGTGACTGAAAAGTCCTGTGTCAATTTTTATTATTATTTAGGAGGGACAAATTGGGAGTCAGAGGCAATGTTCTAAATTATTTTTTAATAATGCCGTTAGGAAACAAACCACAACCTAGGTTAGTCCCACTAGTTTTTAAAAAGTATTTATTTTGCCATTTACACGACGGCTGATACTAACTGATGACCAGCCACTAAACTGAATTAAGATAAGTAATGATGGCATTCACAGATTCTGACATTAAAATGGAAGAGTTTTGATTAATTTTCTAATATAAGTTTAAAATAGAATACTTTTTAAAATCAAAGGAAGACAATTTTCAAAGTGATGTATTCTTTACTCTCTTTATCAAGTAAATTATCTAGGTAAGTATTTTACTTATTTTCTCCTTTACTTGGACTATAAAGATAACTTACAGATACACATTTCTCAGCTAATCATCTTTGTGTTGCAATTTAATGAACATAGTTGTAACAACTGTTTATTTTATACAGCACTAACTGTTGATTCTGACAATCAAAATGCCTCTACCTGCTGAGCTGCTACAAATGTGAACAACTCTCAAGTTATTCCAGATAACCCTTCTCCATCATAAAAGGGCAAACACCTGCCAGAGGTCTCATTCATTAGGCAAGACCACAGCAGCCACCCACAAAAGTTCAGGCGTTTTCTCCAATACTGAAATTACTGCTGTGAGTGGCACTGGCTTCACAGAGAATATCAGAAAAGCATGGTTTAAAAAAATTTGTGCCCCTTTAAAGCAGTTAGTCTTTAACTGTAGCAGTCTTTTCATTACCCATATTGTGTTTCTAAAAATTTAATTATTTTCAATTAAAAAATTTAGACTCTCTTTATGTTTGTTGAGTTATTTATTATGCCTTGAAACAGAAGCATTGATACCTAATAAAATGGTTTAAAGGTCACTGGATTCAAATGGGTAGAAGAGTTGCAAAAATTTTATTTTTAATCATGAACATTGAAAATAGCAAACATACCCTTAAATACATTATCTGTTTGATACATTGCTATATTTCTAACCAACTGTTCATTGTGTAGACTTTAAAATTTATAATTTTAGCAGTATTTAACAACACAGAAAATTATGATACAACTAGAGGCCCGGTGCACAAAATTCGTGCATGTGGGGGAGGAGGGTTGTCCCTCAGCCAAACCTGCACCCTCTCCAATCTGGGACCCCTACCAGATTGGGCCTAAATGGGCAATTGGACATCCCTCGAGGAGTCCCAGATTGGAGAGGGCGCAGGCTGAGCTGAGGGACAACCCTCCCTTTGTGCACGAATTTCATGCACCGGGCCTCTAGTTGCATCATAATTTTGTTAAATATTCTAGCTGTTAAATACTGCTAAAGTTATAAATTTTAAAGTCTACACAATGAACAGTTGGTTAGATGGATAGCAATGTATCAAACAGGCAATGTCTTTATGGTAGGATCAAACCTAAACGAGCAGTCGGACATCCCTCTCACAATTTGGGACTTCTGGCTTCCAACTGCTTGCCTGCCTGCCTTCCTGATTGTTCTAACCACTTCCACCTGCCAGCCTGATCACCCCCTAACCACTCCCCTGCCAACCTGACTGATGCCTGACTACTCCCTTGCCAGCCTATTTGCCCCTAACTGCTCTTCCCTACAGTCCGGTCACCCTCAACTTCTCTCCTTTGCAGGCCTGGTCACCCCTGACTGCCCTCCTCTGCAGGCTTGATTGCCCCAAAATGCCCTCCCAACTGCCCTCCCCTGCTGACCAGATCGTCTACAACTGCCATCCCTTGCAGGCCTCGTCCCTCCCAACTGCCCTCCCCTACTGGCCATCTTGTGGTGGTCATCTTGTGTCCACATGAGGACAGGATCTTTGACCACATGGGGCAGCCATCTTGTGTGTTGGAGTGATGATCAATCTGCATATTACTCTTTTATTAGATAGGACAGAGGCTTGGTGCATGGATGGGAGCCAACTGGTTTGCTCTGAATGGTGTCCTGGATCAGGGAGGGGGTTCCCTTGGGGCGTGATGGTTAATTTGCATATCACACTTTTATTAGATAGGATGTTAAGCCTGAGCAAAGGGCCTGTAATGGTTTGCAGGCTGGCCACCCTCCCTGGCCACCCAAGCAGAAGCCCTGATATCTGGGATTTATTTATCTCCTATAATTGAAACTTTGTATTCTTGAGTGGAGGCCTGGGCCTGGCCAGAGTGTGCGGAAAGCTTGGCTTCCTCCATTGCTGGAGAAACCCAAGCCTCCCTCCTGCTCGCTCTGTGGCCGCATTCATCTCAGTTGGGGTAATTTGCATACCCATTCCTGATTGGCTGGTGGGCATAGGGGAGTGATGGTTAATTTACATATTACTATTTTTAGATAGGATGTTAAGTGAAAACTGTACAATAATCTATATGGATGATTTTAGTTGCATCAAAATAATATATGCATGAGATTGAAATGCAATATAACAAAATAGTAGTAGCGGCTATTTTTGGAGGTAGAATTATAGGTACTTTTCATTTCCTTATTTTTATATTTCTATAACTATAATTTTCTAATGCAAACAATTTGTGTGTATAATTAGAAATGAAATGTACTAAAAAAGGAGCATTGGAATAAATTTTCTGAATGTGAATATACCCTACATTAGTTTGAGTATTTCCTGTTTTCCTCAATATTGGGTGGAAAATACCCAAGGAGTTTCAATTTAAAAGTTTCTGTATACTTGCAAATATTTTTCAATGTAAGATGATAAATACTTAGAAATTAGGGATGATGAACTCTCTCAGAGGTGGATAATCATATGGTGTCTCAGGGCCGATGTTGCATTAAACATCCTGTAAAGTATACATGATTATTATCCAACTGTCTTCTTTTTAAAATATTTTATTGATTTTTTACAGAGAGGAAGTTAGAGGGAGAGAGAGCTAGAAATATTGATGAGAGAGAAACATCAATCAGCTGCCTCCTGCACACCCCCTACTGGGGATGTGCCACAACCAAGGTACATGCTCTTGACCGGTATCGAACCCGGGACCCTTGAGTCCGCAGGCTGATGCTCTATCCACTGAGCCCAATCAGCTAGGGCTATCCGTCTTCTTATCCCATCACATAACCATGATAAATATCAAGACTATTTTCAGCAGTGGGCACTACTGAGCACCTACTTCTCTTTCTAAATGGGAAACGCATTCCTTCAATTTTGTGACCACCTATCACTTTGTTGTCAATGAAGGAGACTCAAATATCACTTTGGCCCAAGAGCATGTCATTGTTTACGCATCACTGTTTTTTTCTGGTTGTTTGCATTTATAAATTTTATATATTTGTAGAGGCCAGTTAAAGTTTTGGACTATATATTTCACTTGGCTTTAGTCTAACATTAAATTAAATTAAATGAAAATTTACTTTTTCTAAATTGAGAGAAAAAAATGGCAAAACAAAATGGTAAACTTTGGTATTATTTGTTTTTACTCTCAGATTACTAACAAACTCCTATTTAACAACTAGGGGCCCAGTGCATGAATTCGTGCACCTTGAAAGGAACTGTGGGCCACAAGGCTGTGGTGGGCCCAGGGGCAGGTCTCGGCCCATCTTCCGTGCCCCCTGGTCCCCTCTGCTGGCAGCACCGCTCCCCTGGCGCTGCTCCCCTGGCACTGACGGCACTGAGCGATTGGGAGCAGCACCAGCTGCAGGCGTGCACGGGGCCAGGGCTGGCAGCGGGTGCAAGCGCAGCTGTCACCAGCAGCAGGCGCGAGAGGCAGCGGCCAGGAACAGGGGTGAGGTAGAGAAGCTCCGAGGGGTGATCGGGGCCAGCAGCTGCCGCTCGTACCCGCTGATGGCGCCGAGCAATCGTGCCAGGGCCAGGTGCCGGCAGCGGGTGTGAACAGCGGCTCCTGGGCTGGTAGCAGGTGCAAGCGCCCGGTAGGACTGCGAGAGCAAAGAATGTTCAGTAACCAGCAGAGGCTTGCCCTGAGGACAGCAGCCGGAGCCCTGCCTTGGTTTGGCACTCCCGCTCACCTGCCCCGCCATCCCGCCACAGCCAACGCCTGCCGTGTTCCAAGCTCTGCCGCCTGCTGCCAACTCCCGTCCGGTTCCATGCGTGCCCCCTGGTGGTGGAGTGTCCGTCATAGCAATTGGTTGTTCGGTTGTTCCACTGTTCGGTCTGTTTCCATATTGGGATTTTATATATATAGAAGATTCGGTGTATGTGGGGACAGGTTGCTTGTTTAGGTTATTTGATATTTTCCCAAAAGTGTCAAAACTGTTGCTTTTACATTTTACAGTTTAGAATAGTGTTACTTTTGCTAAAAGTTACTCGGTAAAGTAGTTGAATTTTACAAAGGCTTTTGAATTGAAATGTTATCATGACCATTTATAGTTATTAAGCATTTTGTGGTGGTTAATACATACACACAGACATATGAGGATAGATCAACAGATGAGAATATAAGGAACCTTCCTGAAAAGTAATGTTAATGTGAACTCATACAATGATTTAAAAATTGGAAGTATCCCTGTGTGCTATCCCAGAGTGTCTACGGAATGACGATTTAAATAAAGAAAACAATGTTTTCTAGGTAAAGTCTACTTAATTGCTTCTCATGTGATTTTCCTACAGTCTTGACACTTTAGTGCTGTCTTTAAAAAGTACCTCACACAGAGGTGTGAACATAACTGTGTTATTTTAGTTACAATGTCTCCTGCCTAGCTCTGCTGTCTATTAGGTAGACAATAAACAGTGCAGGCCAAATATGTTACAGGGATGTCATAACTCTGAATGACTTGAGATGATCATTATAATCTGATATTACAGAATGTTATTTAGCTTGGTTAGGATGTCCTTATTAAATGTAAAAGGTTTTTGACAATTTCTGCTTGGGTTATGTGAAATTATATATTGATATTTCACCCTTTTTTTTTATAGCAAAGGTGGAATTTGTTGAAGAACAAGCACAGACTCCCACAATGGGAGAGGGAAAGAGTTCCACAGAATGGACTCCCATGAAGGGAGGGGAAAAGGGTCCCCATTTCACCCATTTTTTTGAGATATGGTTTTGACAGCAGGTTCTTAGTTATTGGCCCTATATCCTTTATCTATAAAACCAGCAACAGTCAATTCACTGATTTTCACTAGAATAAAATTCCTCTAGCTAGAATTTAGGGCTACCTGCTGTTTCATACATTATGTAGAAGTCAGGGTTATGGGAAACAAAACTGCAGAATTCCATTTGCGTATTAAAAATAAATTATGGGAAATGATTGTTCAGATTGAATGGAGTACAGAGAAACTTCTAGGTTGTAGAAATCCATAAAGCATCATAGTTCATCCAACCTCCCAATGACATCTTTCAACTGAATTCGTCAAAGCCAAGCCCATCCTCTACCACCTCACAGTATCTCCTTACAGTCCCCCTCTCAGAGAATGGCTACACCATTTATCAGCTCACAATGCAGCCAACATGAAGTCCTTTCAGTTTTCGTTTTCTATATTTCTCAGGTCTGTATTTTCGTTCCCACCAGCCACCAGCATTGCCTGAATCAACTTTCACATTTTCTCCTGAGGGACACTGCTATGATATCTGTATAACCTTTTTCTGAACGCCTTGTTTGAACGTCCTCTGCAGATTAGTCACAATCATCTCTACTAAACACAAATCTGATTACTCTCCTGTGAACACACTCATACACCCATGTTATTCAACGGTTTTATTTTGCTCAGCATAAAGTCAGAACCCTCCAGTCCTCACATATTCTAGCCCATGCAGATCGCAATCATCTGGTCTTATATCTTGCTTCTCCCATCTCCTGTTTCAGCTACACAGACTTCTTTCCGTCCCTCCTCCACATCATCCTCCCTCTTGCCACAGGATCCTTCTATAGAGCTGTTCTCTCAGCTTAGACTCTTCATTTAATATCTACTCATTTTAAATCTTTTTAAAATATATATATATATATATATTTTATTGATTTTTTACAGAGAGGAAGGGAGAGGGACAGAAAATCAGAAACATCAATGAAACATCGATCAGCTGCCTCTTACACACACCCCACTGGGGACCCGCCCGCAACCAAGGTACATGCCTTTGACCGGAACCGAACCCAGGACCCTTCAGTCCGCAGTCCATTGCTCCATCCACTGAGCCAAACCAGTTTCGGCAATATCTACCCATTTTAAATTTTAGCTCAAGTCTCTTCCTCATAGATGTTCTATCTGCTTAACTAAATTAGATTTTTCATTATAAGCTTTCATAGCCTGTGTTTCTCTCCTCTCTAGCACTTAAATCACAGTTATAATTTTACATCTTTATCTAACTACTGGTTTCCCCACTGCACCTTAAAACACCTGAGGGCAAGGGTCTTATCCGTTCTAGTCAACAGTTTATAGCAGATTCAGACACATCAGCAAGTATTTGTCAAATGAAGGACAACATTCTTTAGGGAGAACTGGCTCCCCTCTTAAGAAGTGTTACATTTCAGTAAAAAAGAATAAATACCAAATTAATAAAGAAAATATTTTTCAAATAGTGGTCATGCTGTAGAGCAAACAAAAGGTATTTTGTTCAAGAGTGACTGGACAGGACAGAGGATGCGGGAAGGCTGCTGACTTGTATTAAGGAAAGAACTCATTGAGAAGATGACATGGGGACTGAGTCCTCAAAAGGGGAAGCAGCCAATTGTGAAAAGTACTCTAGGCCGGTGGTCGGCAAACTCATGAGTCAACAGAGCCAAATACCAACAGTACAACGCTTGAAATTTCTTTTGAGAGCCAACTTTTCAAACGTAAACTTCTTCTAGCGCCACTTCTTCAAATTAGACTCGTCCAGGCCGTGGTGTTTCGTGGAAGAGCCACACTCCAGGGGCCAAAGAGCGGCATGTGGCTCGCGAGCCGCAGTTTGCCAACCAAGGCTGGAGGCAGGTAAAATAGCCAGCGCAGTTTACCATCAGTGTCGGCAAGTGACAGCGGCTTTGGAAGAATCTGGCAGTCTGACCCGACTGAAAGGCATTTTAGAGACAAAACAGGCAGGTCTCAGGGACTAAAGAGGGTCGGTCCAAGCCGCCGAAATGCTTAACCCATTTTCCCAGAGGATGGAGCCATGCCAGCCCATCCGGGGAGAGGGAGACAGGTTTTCTCCGGAGGCCGGGGAGTGTTGCGAGATAACGGGGAGATAAAGAAGAGGGCACCGCGTGGGTTTCGGACTTTGAAACTGGCATCGTACAAGAGTGGCCAGTTAGGAAGCACAGGGTCATCACATGGGAAATGGGGCCGATCGGAAGGGAGCGTAGACAGAAAACTTCCCGCCTTTAAAACCTTAGAAGAAGGGGCTTGGCTGGTTACCAGCTTGGGAACCTCTCCCTATGAGGGAGTTTGTATTTGCTTCCAATAAATGTCCCCCCTTCTACCAACAAGTCCCTTTAGCCTGAGAATGTTATTCTTCAAACTTGGTGAGGCAAGAACCTGCAAGGGGGGAGATCCGCTCCCCAGCCGCATGTGTCACTGCTGCTTACGCTTTTTGGACTGCCTTGTCCTTTAGCCGTGACCTTCAAATTAGGCAACAGGGAACACTTTTCCAGAGTGTTTGGCATGAATCAGGCTGTGTAAATATCTCTTTGAAAACACACAGAGTTTAAATCTCATTTATCCAGCATTTCTGCTAAAAGGAATCGTGTTGATTAGTTAGGCCAAGGTTTTGTTTTAGGATTTTTCATGTAACAGTCTCTGCCCCAATAATGGATTTGTTGTCACCGTTTTTTAATATTTTAATATTTTCAGCAAACGATTCATGTTACTGAGATTTTTAAAAAACACTCTATTTGAAAACCAGTTGGTTCTGGCCAATTTCTCATAATTACTGTGTTCAAGCTTATCCACCTATTTAGAGCATGAAGAATCTATAAATACTAGTTGTTACTTCAATGTCTGGGCACATCCACAATCATGAATAGCATCTTTGAACGAGGACAATGACAGCAACAAAATATCACTTTATGGATCAAAGGACTGAGAAAGGTTCATAGAGCAATAAATATTGGAGTAGGTTCATGAACGATGAGTATAATTTCCTTAGACAGGACATAATATTATAGAAATTGGAAATAGCAGGAATGGAATATTTTCTCCAAAAGAAGCCTATTTTCTATCCAATGTTGTATCTACAATTACACGTATTTTGGAAAAAAAATTATTTTGTGATTTAAACCAAACCTTGGCATTCATCAGAATTGCCCAGAGGACTTGTTCATTTGGGGTGAGGGCTCATGTGTTTGCACTTCTAGTAAGTTTGATGCCTTTGGTTCCAGAAAAAAAATTTTAGAACAATTTAAACAGTCTTTTTCATTTTTCTCTAGAGGATATTTTAAAGTTATCATAGAGCTCTTGATCCTTAATTTTGACAATACTGTTTAATACGTAAAGTAATCATTAAGTGGCAACAGAGGAACACAATACAAAGAGATATCCATATATCTATCTATGCTAATAAAAGGGTAATATGCTAATTAGACTGGATGTCCTTCTGGACAAGGTGGCAGGGCCAATGCAGAGGCAGTTAGGGGTGATCAGGCTAGCAGGGGAGAGCAGTTAGAGGGATGTCTGACTGCCAGTTTAGGATGACATCCCCTGAGAGGTCACAGATTGGAGAGGGTACAGGCCAGGCTGAGGGACACCCTCCCCCTGTGCATGAATTTCATGCACTGGGCCTATAGTATATCCTATCTAATAAAAGGGTAATATGCAAATTGACCATACCTCTGATCAAGCCACGCCCACAAGCCAATCAGGAGCTGGGGTGGAGTCAACCAGCGAGCACGTGGCCCGGGCTGGGGGGGTGGGGCCGAAGTGGCCAGGGCTGGTGGGATGGGGCCAAGGCAGCCAGGGCCAGGCGGGGCAGGGCTGAGGTGGCCAACATGGGGGGAGGGGGGACTGGGGCTGAGGCTGCCAGGGCTGTGGGGGGCAAGGCTGAGGCGGCCAGCATGCACTGGGCAGGGAGGTCTGGGCTGGGGCGGAAGGGGCTGAGGCCCATACTAGCCGGGTGCAAGCTAGCTGGGGCAAATAGCCGGGCCTTGGCCAGAGGCTTTAGGCCTTGGGCAGGCTGGGGTGAGTGGTCAGTAGGACATCCCCTAAGGGCTCCCAATATGTGCGAGGGGGCAGGTTGGGCTGAGGGATCATCCGGCCCCCAGTGCACGAATTTCATGCACCGGGCCCATAGTATATATATAAAGCCTGTGGCTGTAACACCCAGACAACCAATCACCAGGAGGTGCATTGATGGGTCCCGCCTCATGTGCCAGGTCCAGGGTCTGGGGTCTGGGGTCCTGCTGGCACAGCGGGTTTGGGGCCTTGTGCAATTTCACGTGCTGGGCCTCTAGTCTTGTAATAAAAAAAGTGCTAATGGCTTTGGATAAAGGTTGTAGGTTAGAAGGCTCCCTTTCACCTCTGTCATCTCTAAGACTGATTTTTATTTTCTCAATTTGTAAATTATATAGCTATCACTTCTCTGGAATCTAGGGTCTAAAGCTTTCTCCTTCATTTTCAAATTCCAGTCCTATTCCAAAAAACATTATTAAAACATATTCCTAACAAACTAAGTGTTTTAAAGTCAATAAGGAAATGCTGATGTGTTGTTTCTGTTTTTCAAAGAGAGGAAAATAAGTACAGGGAAACAAATTCTCTTTGAGAAAGGAAGCATTTTTTTTTTTTATGGGGGAGGGCAGGAAGTGATGTACAGACAATAGCATAAGGAAATAAAATTGCAGAACAGTTCCATATTGACTAAAATTTAGTTCTGAGTTTCCCCTAGACATTGTAGGTCAAATAAAAGATATAAAGAAATTCTTTCAGGCCTCACAGACCAGACTTGGTACTATAAGCCATAATCAGATAACTAAATAATTTAAGATTAATCTGGGCAATACATGGAGACCTCCAATTATGAGGCTGAGGAAAACTTGCAACTCTATTATGCTTCTGGGAAAAATGAACTCCAAGGATGGTGAGAGTAGTTTGTTTGCTGAATTTGATTTATTTAATCAGCATGTGTTGAGTGTGTTATGCATTGAAATAATAGAACATTCCCACTTTACAAAGCTCCCGCCTACACAGTTTTCTATATTCACGAGGTATTCACTTTGGGTATTTTCTGATTAATATTAAAATTGAGGAAATTGGGTAATGAAGAACTTATTAGAGCAAGTTGTATTACTGCTGTTGTAAGGACCAGACTTGCTGCCACAATGGACCGATAATTACAGAAATAAATTGTGGGCTATCTAAATTAATCAAAGTCTGAATAAACCTCTAAGTAATTCTAGATTATGGAATAATTTCCTTTTAACAAATGAAAAGTAATGACGCTGTGGCAGACACTGTACTACGCACTGGAGAGCATCAGTGAACACAGTAAGCATGTCCAGAGTTTGGGGGTCACATTACATTAGTAGGACACAAGCACTCACCAGAAGTAAATTACACGTGAAAGATGCTAAATGGAGGCATATTCATAGGTGGTCAGAAGGTGGAGACAGGGTGGCACCATGTGTGTGCGGCACTGACAGATACACGGTCAATGGCATTTCTGCTATTCAACTACTTCCACACAAGGACAGTACTCGGTCCTGTTTATTAACAAAGTACTTATTAAAAGCAGTCTTATTAAAAATGATCTACGGTAAACTTTAACACTATAGAAGGAAAAGAGGAGAAAAAACCCTTAGAACTCTGAAAAATTCCTATAGCAGAATGGAGAAATTAAACACATTAAGAGATGGAAGACACCGAGGACACCTTGCCATGCTAAGTCGGCAGCTGTGCGTCGCTGCAGGCTGTCCAGGACCAAACCAGAGAGGGGAGGGTGGGCCTTGCATTGCCACCATTTGTCCGCCATCCAGACACCATTGCTGACATGGACACATAAGGAACCATCTGACATTGAAACTGGGACTCAGAACCGTTGGACGTTGAAATTGAGACTCAAACACTTTTTTTGTTCTTATATGTTTATTTCTAGCATGCAGATGCAAGATTTTTTTTTAAAGAAAAGAAATGGGGGGGGGGGGGAATAGATACAGAGACAATGAAGCATTGAAAACAGACTGACGGACTACAGCGGGAAGGCAGGGGAGATTGGGGGGCAGGGGCTGTGGGAGATCAACTGAAGGACTTGTATGCATGCATATAAGCATAACCAATGGATACAAGACACTGGGGGGGGGGGGTGAGGGCATGTGCTGGGGAGTAAGGGAGGAAGGGGGGGGCAATAGGGGCAATGGGGGATAAAAAGGGAACATATGTACTACTATTTGTAATACTTTAAACAATAAAAAAAAAAAAAATGAAGAAAACTGGGAAAAGGCTATAGCAGTCCAGTTTAGCTATTTTCCTCATTTAACCATTTTTACTCATTGTGCTTATGGCAAGATATTTTCATGTGCTAAAATTTCTGCTCGGAATAGCAGAAAGCTAATCCTACAAAACTGTTACATGACCCCGTCACAGTTAGGAGTGCCCCGAGACCAGGCAAAGGGACAAAGAACCCATGACCACCAGCTCTAATCCACAAGCTTCTGCAGCTAGCAGCAACTTTGTCTTGTTTGCAAGTTAGCCTGTGGTTTCAGCTTTGATGTAGCTTGCATGTGCTTTTAGGAATATATGAATTCAACACTTGCAAATAGCCAACTGTGGTGGGACACAGTAACCTGGGCACAAGGATGGGGTAACCAATTCTAATCTCCCTTACATAACTTATTAAGTGCAGCTAGCCTACAATCACTAACACATCTGAAAATCAAAACCAAACAGCGTGCAAGTAACGCAACCCTGCTAGTGGGCTGGAGAGGCGCACACACAGGAAGATTAGCGAACAGGAGAGCCAGAATACTGACTCCCAAGTTACAGTACTTGGGAGAAGACACACTGCTTTTTATGCATATTACCCCTCCCCCTCCCCCTCCCCTCCCCCCCCGCCCCCCCTCTTTCTCTCTCTCTCTCTCAGTGAGCCGGCAGGGGTCTTCTCTTCTCCTCAATAAAGCCTGAATCCCGGTACCCTGGTCTCTCTGGCACATCTGTTTCATCTTTCCACATCAAACCCACCGGTGGGAGACAGAGCAGGAGCACCACTGGGATTGGATAAAAAGTAAAATGACAGCCCTGACCGGCTTGGCTCCGTGGACAGGGCTTTGGCCTGCAGACGGTAAGGTCCCGAGTTCGATTCCGGTCAAGGCCATGTACCTTAGCTGCAGGCACATCCCCAGTAGGTGTGCAGGAGGCAGCTGATCCATGTTTCTCTTTTCCTACCTCTGTAAAAAAAAAAAAAAATCAATAAAATGTATTTTTCTTTAAAAAGTAAGATGATAGAAACATAAGCTTTTCCATAGGGGGGTACGGGACAGTTCACAGCCAACGACTGAGACTAAACAACGAAAGGATGGGTGGTTTCCACACCGGCGCGTGGGTTGTGCCTGGGGGTGTGGGGAAAGGGGAGCTATCAGACCTGTCAAAGGAAGGTGACCGCAGATGCCAGAGTCAGTAAGAGTTAGCCAAGGTCCGGATTGACCTCGGTCCGGGAAGGTTCTGGCCTAGGACCTAACTGCCCACAACAGACGGCTTCAGCTCAAACGTTTCCACTTCACCATCCTCGGCGGTGCTTCCAGGCTGGCCAGGCCGCCAGGCACGCCTTCCCCGAGCCCGTCAGGTGCAGCACGGGGCTCCCTTTCATCTACAGCCTCCATGGCGTCCACCCGCCGACACCCAGAGGCCCCGTCCACACCTGGGCGACGTGGAGACGGCCTGCCCCCCGCGTCAGGGCGGCTTCTTCAGTCCCAGCTCCGCCGCCCCCGCCGCCGCCGCCGCCTGCCACCCGAGGACCCCTCTGCCAGCAGCTCCCAACTTCCGGGACCGGCGAGGCTGCCCCTGGTCTCGCGAGATCTGTCCTGAGGCCGCTGCCATCCTCCTCCCCAGACCCCTAGCAAGGCCTCGCGTTGTTTTGGGTCTGGGAGGGGGCGGAGCGATCGCAGAGGGGGCGTGGCCGGGATGGGGCGTCCCCAGGCCTTGTTGACATCGGCGTCCTCACCGAGTGGCCTTCGGCGGCGCATGCCCAGGTCCCGGCTGACTCGGGAGCCCCGGACGGTCCGGCTTCCTCCGCTGCAGGTCCGGGCGCCGCCCCTCCGCGCGGCGGCGTTGGCGGCGGCGGTCGGCTGCCGTGGAGCTCGCGGAGTGCTGCTGCCTGAGCCCGCTCGCCGCCGCGGCGGGCCGGACCGACCGCCTCGCCGCAGGTAACGCCGCCCCCCGGGGGCTCGGCCGGCGCGGGGCGGCGTGTCCCGAGGGCTCCGGGGCGGCGCGCGGCGGCGGCGGACCCGGGTCGGGGCGGGGGGGGGGGGGGGGAGGTGGGGAGTGGGGCAGAGCGTGTCGGGGGAGATCGGGGTTGCGGAGGGGCCAGCAGGTGGGGGCCCGGCGGCTGTGGGGTCGGGGACCCGGGGGCTCGGACCGGCTCCGGGACACGGCCCCCGCGACGCCGCGCTGCCCGCACCCCCGCGGGCCCTCCGGGGCCTTTTCGGACCCGCCCCGTGACGGACTGTTGTTTTGATTTTGAAGGGAGAGGATCCGGCCGACGTGGGCCGGGGAAGCCGGGGGTGGGGGAGTCGGGGCCGGGCCGGGCCGGGAGAGCTGGGGCGGGCACTGACATTTCCTACTTTCTGTTTTGTTTGGGGGGTTGTGTGTGCGTGAGCGTTTGCTGCCGTTTTGTAGTCTGACGCCCGTCCTTAGGATGTTCCAGACCCGGCGTAGAGAGGAGCCGGGGAGCGAAGAACCAAACTCAAGCTGTTTTTTAACTTGTATGTTGTTAAAATTGAGAAATCATGCCCATTTTTAAAATGACAGGTGAGAGTATTTGGGCACAGAGGAGAAGGTATGGCTTTACCCATCGTTATTCCTCTCCCCCTCCCCAATTATTGTTTTTTTAAAAGTTAGTTATTTCCCCCCAATTATTATTAGTATTTTTTTTAAGTTACAGAAGTACTTATTACGTGCTTTTTAAGAAAAAAGCAAAGCAGCCAAACAATGCAGATACCGGTTCCCCCTCTCCCCCCCTGTCTCCCTGTCCCCCTCTTATCCAGAGTGACCAGTCTTCCAGTGCGTGGTGCAGCCGTTCGGGATCTTTCCGTGCACATAATAAATATGTTTTAAAAATAAAATTAAGAACATACCTACTACGTGGTTCTTATTAGCCAACAATACTTGCACATATTCCTCCATTACACTACATCATATTTTTTTTACAAGTTGTATAGCTGTGGTTTTTTTTTTTTTTTAATTGCTGAGTCTTCAGTTTTTCCCCCTAATCGTTAAGTTTTTATTTTAAAGAAGAAACTGGAAACCAGTCTTTTGAATCGCAATGTGGTACAGCTTTCAGAATGGCTGAGGCCAGATGGGGGCTATTGACATATTTAGGCAAGTTGGGGAGTAGGTTTCCACAGAGCTTGGTGGTAGCTTGCATGAGGCTTGGATGACTTCCTCGGGCAGGTTAGTAAAATAGTTTACCTTGCTGTTTACTTTTCAAAGTAAACTGAAGTTTCTCCTAGTCAGCTGAAAACAAATGTAAGTCCTTCCACGGGAACTGGATCGGGCGTGAAGGAGAGGTAAGGCAGAAGAAGGCTCAGGTGTCTGCATTTCAGGCAGGTTAAAACAAAACAGGAAACTCAAAAAGCAGCCAGGGATTCAGTGTTTTGTTAGTAGGGAGTAAGCCGTAAATGGAAGGATGGTAACAACACTGCTTACTATTAAATAGACCGAAAGCAATAAATAAGTAGAAATCTAGGAATTCTCTGTTACATTTTGTAAACAGAAAGCAATAAACAAACAAACAAAAATCTAGGAACTCCCTACTACATTTTGTAAATAGAAAGCAACAAATAAATAGAAATCTAGGAATTCCCTGTTACATTTTGTAAATAGACAGAAAGCAATAGTTAGATAGATAGATAGATAGATAGATGATAGAAATCTAGGAACTCCCTGTTACATTTTGTAAATAGCAATAGATAGATAGATAGATAGATAGATAGATAGATAGATAGATGATAGAGATAGATAGATAGATAGATAGATGATAGAGATAGATAGATGATAGAAATCTAGGAACTCCCTGTTACATTTTGTAAATAGCAATAGATAGATAGATAGATAGATGTTAGCGATAGATAGATAGATAGATAGATAGAAGATAGAGATATATAGATGATAGAGATGATAGATAGATAGATAGATAGATAGATAGATAGATAGATAGATAGATGATAGAGATAGATAGATGATAGAAATCTAGGAACTCCCTGTTACATTTTGTAAATAGACAGAAAGCAATAAATAAATAGAAATCTAGGAACTCCCTGTTATGTTTTGTAAATAGAAAGCAATAGTTAGATAGACAGATGATAGAAATCTAGGAACTCCCTCTTACATTTTGTAAATAAACAGAAAGCAATAGATAGATGATTGATAGAAATAAATAAATAAATAAATAAATAAATCTATCTAGGAAGTCCCTATTACATTTTGTTACTTCTCCTACAAAAGAGCTGGAGACTCTCGATGTGTCACTGACTTTCGGGCTTAGGAAAGTGGACCGTGCTCACCTTGGTGCCGGCCTCCAGAGAGAACACAGCACTGAGGAAGAGGGTCACGAACCGTCTGGTTCTCGCCTGAACCCGTAGGCTCCATTTGTGCAGCATTTGATTATTTGCGGAACTGTTTTTAGAAGGAACCAAAAATATCCATGACATTTCAGTTATTGTTGCTGCTAATACGTTCTTCCTTTATAAGTATTTTGCACACAAGCATAGGCGGCATTCTCCACATTCAGTTGGGAAAAAACCAGGCTCTGAGAGATTAAACTGCTCCAGGTCCCATCGCCTTCCATTGGCTGCACTAGACTTCAGCACACTCCACCCAAGACCCTGTCTTCTCCCTTCTGCCGAGCTGCTTCCCATTGCTGAAGAGGACATTCCCGAGTTTCCTTCTCTTTTTTTGGTGGTAAATGTTCCTTACAAAATGGACACATGAGTATGCTAGTAATAATACTCATTGGGGGGAAAAAATCCAAAGGATAGTGTGAAATTCAAATTATCTTTTTAGATGAGATTGCTGGTGGTGTGTTTTTAAAATGTTCAATTCCTGGAGCTGATGCCATTAATCGAGACAAAGGCAGATTGTGTTACTTTCAGTCACTTTGCTTGATGCCCTGGCAGATTTGGATGTGATAGTAAGTTGTACCTCGTACGAGTACTTTTGTTCCTTACTAAACATCATCAGTCGGCTACCTTGATATGTATACCCCCTACGGAGCCCACAACCTGGGCATGTGCCCTGACCAGGGATCACACCAGTAACCTCTTGGTTCATGGGTCAAGGCTCAACCACTGGATAATCTCATTGCATTTGGCATTATTTTTATGGACCCCATTGCACTCTTGGTAAAGAGTGAACCACCCCAATGAAAAGAAAACAAAGAGGGCCCTACAAATACTGTCTCTTAAAATGCATCATGACTGACAGTAGAGGATGTGGCATAGTATTATGGTTTATTGTTCGAGTATTCCAGCAGGTGTGACAACTGTAGTTTAAAGATATATGGCAAGTACCGAAGTTTAATAAAGTATGATCGGTGTACTTGAGGAAAAAAATGCACATACAGAAAAATATTTGAGTTTTTATTCTTGGCAATTGCTAAGGATGGTAATTGGATTCGCATCTAAATGGCATATCTGGAAAGCTTAACACGGGATCTGAGCGGGTTTTAATTTGTGGGGCACAAAAATGTTTTAGCACCAGAAAAGTGTCTTTAGAATATTTTAAGATCTGTTGAATTGGCTATTGGAGGTGGAGGAAACCAATGCTGTGTAAGTATATTTTCAGAAATTAATAAGAGATCTTAAGGCTGATGGGAAGAAATAAAAAGTTTATTTTCCACTTTAGCCTCAGAATCCTTTTGGGGACATATAATCATGAGTAGCCAAAAGAAGCATCAGGTATGATCTAGAGTTTAAAATCCAAGTGATGTTTAAACAGCTGTTGTGATAGTTCATAAAGGACTTGTTTCTTGATAGTTCTCTTTTTAGGGAGAAATTGGTTCAGGTGAAAGAGAAGCTGAAATACAGGGGAGGAAAATCAGAATTGGCTGTCAAAATACACGTAAGGAGAGGATGGTTCTTCAAAGAGTGGGTCATCAATAGAGTCAAATGTGTGGGTGAATGTCAAGGAATATGAGAATTTAAACATCATAGATCTTCGAACTTCGACATACTGAAAAATAAGCTAATATTGCTGTGTTAGCTGAGTCCTACTGGGGGTTGAGTTGGAATAATTAACACTCCCGTAACAATACTCTTACAGGCTCTGCTCTCACAGTTTCTTCTGTGCTTATGTGGGTCTGAAAGAATAAAACTGCCTATACTGCAGTGTCGTTTTATTCCTGTTAGAAATATCAGGAAGCTCCAACTATATGGTCAGCTAGAATGCTCTCACACAAATAATACGTAAGTAAGTCTGCTTCCTAAAGATGCAGGTGGCTCAGCCGGTATGGCCCAGTGGTTGAGCCTTGACCCATGAACCAAGAGGTTACTGGTTCCGTCCCTGATGAGGGCAGAAGGCCCAGGTTGTGGGTTCAGTAGGGTATACACACAGTAGCCAGTCACTGTTTATCTCTCATCCATGTTTCCCTCTATCCCACTTCCTTCCTCCCTCTATAAAATCAATAAAAACATTTTAAAAAAAAGATCCATGTGAAATTTTGGACTTATTTGAATCTGTCAAAGTTAATAGCTACCATACGGAGGCTACCATTATATATTTCTATTATATCTATTTTTGCATCCTGGGTCCCATGATAGTTTAGCCACTTAAT
Organism: Antrozous pallidus; assembly: GCA_027563665.1. NCBI lineage: Eukaryota > Metazoa > Chordata > Mammalia > Chiroptera > Vespertilionidae > Antrozous > Antrozous pallidus. The sequence continues at coordinate 7,151,908 of CM050510.1, forward strand.
TCTTGCTTTATTAAATAAAAATATAATCCCTGCTGTCAGGAGTTGGGAATGTTGTATATCTTGGTGATGTGATGCAGGAGACATTGGGGTGGTGTATTTTTGGAATGGTCAGTGCATGATGCTAATGGAAGATGCTAGAATCCCAGCTGGCGGTTGAATTGGAGGAGTAGGGGGATGGCCCTGTGGGTGGTAGTGTATCTCATGTGGCCTGTATGTAGTCTGTTCTGGGCACGGGTCAGACCTGCATGTGGTTTTGAAGTTCTGTGCTGGGAAAGGATGGAGCTGTCTGGAAACTGGTCCCGGGGACTGTCCTGTATTAGTCTACTGAACCTAGGAAACCTGTTCAGGGGATAGACTAAGATCCCTATGTGTCTAGAAGAAAATGTCATGGCCTACGGTGTAATATGTTTTCTGTGGTTGTTTTTGTAATGTTGTGTGTTCAGAGACATTATTACAACTGAAAGCGCTCCGGCTGGTGTGGCCCAGGTGATTGCCGCATCCTCCCGTACACCGAAGGGGCTGGGTTTGATTCCTCCCCAGGGCGAATGCGGGAGGCAGCTGTCAGTGTTTCTCAACATCCATGTTTCTCTCTGTCTCCTCCCTCCCCCCTCCCTCTCTCTGCCTCTCTCCCACCCCCTCCCTTTTCCCTTCCTCTCTCTGAAATCAATAAAAAATAACTTAAAAACAACAACAAATAAAGCAAAGCAAATTCTTCCTCCAGCAAACCTCCCCCATCCACATCTATTCCTCTTAGGTTGCTTGGGTAATGGTTTTTTAACTGTGTGGTGTGAATCCTTTCAGACTTTTATGCGTGAACAAAAATAATATACGTTAAGGATGTAAAAGTCAGAATTCTATGGGATAAGGAAGAGGCGATGATGGGATACAGGTTAGATAGTGAATGCTCTCGGATTCCTTCAGAACAGGTGCTGTGAGTAAGGGTGTTATTGTTTAAAGTATGACAGCTATTTAGGCTCTGTACCTGTCTATCAGCTTACTCCTAGCAAAGTCATTTCAGTTTACCGAGTTGTGCTTTTTTTAGTAGTATATATCTTTTCTCAGTCATTTTTCAGGCAGTCTGCCTATAAGTGGGATTTGAGTGTTTTTTGATAGGCATCAAAAGATAGTTTTTAGATATTTGATAGAAATGCCATTTCTTTTCATGCTGGTACCATATAGATCCACATAGGTTAGATATTTTTTACACTGGTTCATTTCCACTGGCTCATTTCTGAACACCTTTGGTTGCTTATGCAAACTAATCTTCTTTCTACAAATGATCCTTCTAAGAATAGCTAATGGGCAAAGTGAAATTATATTTCTGTCGGTGTCAATCCTGTTGACTTCTGACCAAAATTTTACCTGGTTGCAGGTTCAGTCCCGAGCCCAGGGGGGCACATGTGGGAGGCAGCCAGTCAATGGATCTCTCGCCCATGGCTGTCTCTCTCTTCCCCTCTTCCTCCCCTTCCACCCTCTAAAAATCAATGGGAAAAACAGCCTCCGCTGAGGATTAACAACAATAATAATAAAAATAAATGTACTGTTAGTAAATGTAATTTTACTTCCACAGTTTGACTGTAACTTGAAGAGCAATCTGGTTACCATGAAATATGTCCTTATGTTATTAAAGACCTTTGATTCTGTGAATTCATTTTAGCCAAATTCAAAGTAATTTTAGACATTAGACAAATCAGAGACCCATTTCCTTGAACAAAGACTGTCTGTGCGAGCCGAAGCTCCCCGTTGGCTCTGTCCTCAGCGCCTGTCCTGATCCCTGCGGGCCTGTCTCACAGAAGTTAAGTGGGGCCTGGAGGGAGGTGCGGAGCCACAATTTAAAAAGCTTCCGCAGACATTTTGGTTATACAATTTGGACTGTTTTCTCCAGATGAGATTTATTGACTCAAGGAAGCACTGATGACAGATTAATCCCGCAAACTTGAGGAAAGCCTCCTGGTGCTTTAGAGCTTACCGCATGGTGATGACCTGATAACAGTAGACTGCCTAACCTGTCTCTGGCCCAGCAGTGAAAATGAGGTAAAAGTTATCTGTCCTCACAAATGAATGTATCAGTGTGCCCGCAGCCATGCATTTCTCAGGTATTGGACTTACAGTTCTAGTTCTTACGGTTTCTTATTTCTGATAATGCGAATATTAGCTATAGTGCATGACATCATATCTGTGAATAAGTTTACAATAGCTCTGTGTTACATGAGAAATCTAGCACAAGTAATTTACTCTTTCTCAGTCCTTTTTTTTTTTTTTTAAATTTGTATGGAGCTGGAAATAACACCTGTCCTTGTAAATACCAGGGTAATTATGAAATTCTATGAGTTGATATTAAAACACTTTGAATAATTAAGACTGATAATATAATTAGGTATTTTGTTTTATGCAGCTTATTTTGCTTTTTGGATTTAATTATCCTATCTAATAAAAGAGTAATTTGCAGATTGACCATCACTCCAACACACAAGAGGGCTGCTTCCATGTGGTCAAAGATCCTGCCCCCATGTGGACACAAGATGGCCACCACAAGATGGCCAGCAGGGGAGGGCCGTTGGAGGTTCCAGGCCCTGCAAGGGAGGGCAGTTGTTGGCGATCAAGCCTGCAGGGGAGGGCAGTTAGGGATGACCAGGCCAGCAGAGGAGGGAAGTTGGGGGCAAATAGGCTGGCAGGGGAGCAGTTAGACATCAATTAGGCTGGCAGGGTAGTGGTTAGTGAGTGATCAGGCTGGCAGGCAGAAGCGGTTGGGGCAATCAGGGAGGCAGGCAGGTGTGTAGTTTGGAGCCAGCAGTCCTGGATTGTGAGAAGGATGTCCGATTGCCCGTTTAGGCCTGATCCTACCAGGATCGGGCCTAGACGGGCAGTCAGTCGGACATTCCTCGAGAGGTCCCAGATTAGAGAGGGTGCAGGCTGTTCTAACGGACATCCCCTGCCCCCCCCCACCCACATGAATTCTGTGCACCGGGCCTCTAGTTGATAGATATGTATTTATTGCCATTTTCTGTTCATATTTTCTTAATACGTTTTTATTGATTTCAGAGAGGAAGGATGAGGGGGAAAGAGATAGAAACATCAGTGATGAGAGAGGATCATTGGTTGGCTGCCTCCCCCTCAACCCTCTTGGGAGTCAAGCCCAAAATGTGGGCGTGTACCCTGATAGACTTCCTGATTCAGAGGTTGACCCTCCACCACCGAGCAATACCGGCTAGGCTACTCTTAATCTTTCTTCTTCAGACCCTGTAACATCTCATGTAACATTGGTTTCTATCTTTCTTCTTCTTCAGACCCTGTAACATCTCATGTAACATTGGTTTGGTGGTTTTAAACTCCTTCAGTTTTTTCTTGTCCTTTAGCTCTTTATCTGACCTTCAGTTCTAAGTGAAAGCTTTGTGGGTAGAGTAATCTTGGTTGTAGGTCCTTGCCTTTCATCACTTGGAATATTTTTTGCCACTCTTTTGGCCTGCAAAATGTCTGTTGAGAAATCAGCTGACAATCTTATATGAGCTCCCTTGTAGGTAACTAACTGCTTTTCTCTTGCTGCTTTTAGGATTCCCTCTTTGTCTTTATCTTTTTGCATTTTATTTATAATGTGTCTCTTTGAGTTCATCTTGTTGGGACTCCCATCTTGCTGAAGTTCTCACTAAGTCCATTTAACATTTTTGCAACCAGTGTTTTGAACTTGGTTTGCATCTAGTAGATTGCTTAGCTCTAATTTTTTTTCAGTTCTTTTTTTGGAGGTTTGTTCTGTTCTTTCATTTGTGGCATGTGTCTTTGCTTCACGTTTGGGCAGTCTCCCTGTGCTTGTTTCAGTGTATTGGGTAGAGCTGCTGCATCTCCAAGGCTTGGTAGAGTGTCCTAATGTAGAGGGTGTCCCCCCCAGTCACCCGACCTGGGCACTTGAGGCAAGGACTGACTTCACCAGGACTCTGGTGCCCACCGAGTTCACCCTTTGAGGGTGTCACATGTGGGGGTGGTTGGGGGTGGTTTGATGCTGTTCAGTGGGTAAGCTGGCTCTGGGGTCTCCCAGGAGGTGCAGGCCGAGATCTGCAGCAGACTTTGTTCTTCCCTTACCCCCCTGGCATAAGCTGCAGAGTGGTCTGCAGATGGCTGCTACATGTGCTGGCTGGCTTGGAAGTGCCCAGGGGAGGCCACGCTGTGAACCAAGGCAGCTGCCACTAGTGCCAGGCCCGGGGCCACCCAGAGGCACGGGGCACACTGAGGCCAGATGCCCTGTGTTTGAGAGATTTTAGGAAAATCTGAAGCGTACACTGTAAACAGCTTGGGGAGGCCTGAAAGTTGGGTGCTCCAGGACAGACGTACAAGTCAGGTTGATGGGGTCTCCGATATGGCGCCCGCCTGCCAGCTGTGGGGGAAAGGCTCATCAAAGGAGCAGCGTCTTGGCCAACTCTTCTGTCTTGGAGAAGGCTGACAATTCAGGTCTCCCTGGGTGTCTCTGATGCCTTTCCGGCTGCTGCCTGGACTGGAGTGAGTCTGAGTAAGCTCAGGCACGGACCCTTTAAGACAAACTGCCTGGGACTCCTTTTTACCGCCAGAAGGCATGGGACTTCTCTCCTGACACTGAACCTGGTCTTGGGGACCTAGCGTGGGGCTGGGACCCCGTGCTCCGCAGAGGGGCTCTCCAGAGCCGAGATAACCCTCTGGATTTTTTTTTTATCCACTAAATGGTGTGCGGTCAGCCCGGTCAGCGTTTCTGTCCCTCCTGCCAACCTCCGTGTGGCTTCTTTTACCCCTGGTTGTGCGGCACAGGCAGCGCCGCCTGAGGGTCTTGCTGTCATTTCGGTGTGGAGGGAGGAGTTGGATACTCTTCTTCCCGGAGCTGCCATCTCGCCTGGAGGTCAGTCTTGGCAGCTTTCGGCCTGGGAGTAGCGAACCTCGCTGAGCCCATTCTTCCCTTTCTTCCCTGACTCGGTACAGGTGGCGCCTGAACGAAGCAGGTTTGAATGGTCCACGTATATGCGGGTTGTTTTTTGGTTTAGTTTTTATTTTTGTTTTTTTTTTTCAGTAAATACATACAGTATTGTCAATGGACTTTCTCTCCCTTATGATTTTTTAGTAACACTTTTCTCAGGCTTACCTTACTGTAAGAATACTGCGTGTAATACATTTAGCACACAACATGTGTGTTGATTATTACTGATAAGGCATCTGGTCAACAGTAAACTCTCAGTAGTTCATCTGGGGGGAAGTCCAAAGCTACGTGTGGATTTTGGACTGTGGGAGCCAGTGGGGTGCGGGTCAGACCCCCCGCCCCGGGTTGTTCAGATGTCACCTGTATTTGTGTTTCACCATTTCTATATGACGATGACCGTATCTGTTTGTCATCATCGAGGAAGAATGTCCCCCTCTTAGTTGCCTTCGCATCCAGTGCAGCTGTGGCCCCCCCCGGCTCCCATGACAGGGTTGTGGAAGGATGAGGAAGAGGGACCCTGTGGCTGTGCCCTCACAGGTGCATCCTCCTGGGCGCCACTAGTGTCTCCCCCAAAGCTGGGCGAGCGTCATCCTCACCTTTAAGGAGAAGGGAGCAGCCAGGAGCAGGTGGCTGCTCGCCACTGGTTGCTAGGAGGGAAGGCAAGTAAGTGAGCAGTTACCCTGTCCTACTCGGGGACATCTGTCTGCCATCTGTCTGCTTCCCACCTCCTCGGACTTGTCTCTGCCCTTCCACAAAACCCCCGAAGCTGCTGGAAAGACAGTGTCAGATTGGCCTGGGCCTTCGGCAGTTCTTCCCGAAAACAAACCCACTAAATCCACACACGTCTGGTTTCCAGAGAAGAGCAAGCAGTTTTTGGAACACTTCACATCATCTCAAGTGAGCTCATGTGAATGCGCCTTTTGTTGTTCGCCCCGTTCCAAGCACACGAGAGAGAAAATGCCACGCCATGAAGCTGTGTTTTCTGAGTAAATGAGACGGTTTCCTTCTCACACGTGCTGGTAACTGCTTCAGCGTTTGGCCTCTGTGCTGCCCCTCTTTCTTGTTCTGGCTTTACCTTTTCTGGTTTTCCTTAGGTTATTTCTTTTGCTTTGATGGCTTCACGCAAGACTTAACACCCCTAACACTTTTTCCTTTTCTGTTAGAGAAGATGGCAGGAGTGTGGCAGGAAGGAAATTGGCAGAAAGCACAGAAATGCCAACAAGGCTATTCCTAGATAACAAACTCAGCTGTATCCCAATGTGAGTCTGATGCTGAAATCAGAGGGAAATCAGAGCCCCGGGGAACCACGGGATCGGAGTTGAGCCTCTGCATTTCACGCGGTTGGACAGGACCGTGGGGAGAGTGGCCCCGCGCCGGGCAGCAGAGTTGGTTATCAGTGGGAGCAAGGCCAGACCTCTGGTCTTCTGTAACTGAGAGAGCATTGTCACAGAACTCCCAGATGGCAAACGTTCCCATCACCTAACGCCGGGATGGGTTTTTAAGTAATTGCTTGCTTTAGTTTCATAGAAAATGAAATCATTTTCACGATTGTTGAATTGTCAACGTATTCACTCGAGATTTTAACTTGCGAGCTCCTCGGGTACGTTGTTTATGTGTCAGTTCACGCTCCGTTTGTACAGCATCGGGCCTGGTCACGCTGGCCTGGTGCCCCTCTGGTAGGATGTCATACCTCGATTTCGGGAGGATTCCCGATGGCACGGAGAAATGCATATAAGGTGAAAGTCTGAAATAATATAGACAGCCCTAGAGGCCTGACCCATGACATTTGTGCAAGAGGAGGCCTTCCTTCCCTGGCTGCCAGCACCGGCTCTCCTCTGGCACCTGGAACCCCAGCTTGTCTTAGGCCACCCGCAGGACCCGGGCTTCCCTCCAGCCGCTGGCTTCGTCCGGAAGGTCATCCGGAAGGATGTCTGGTCCAACCAGCATATTACCCTTTTATTATTATGGACTAGAGGCCCGGTGCATGAAAATTCATGCACTGGAGTGGGGGTCCCTCAGCCCAGTCTTTCCCCTCTCATAGTCTGGGAGCCCTCGGGCAGGAAGCAACCCATCGATCAGGGCAAGGGGATGTCCCATCACACCTCTGCTGCTGCCACTGCTGGCAGCGCCAGCCTTGGCTGGCTCTGGTTATCTGAGCCCCAGGTGGCCCTGGGTGGCTGAGAAGCCGGCATCCGAAGCTTGCCTGTGCCTCAGGTCAGCTCTGGGTGGCTGAGGAGACTTGGTGCTGCCATCTTGTGGCTGTGGATGCTAGCACTGGGCACCAAATCTTTGCAATGGCATGATGATCAATTAGCGTATTTCCTCTTTATTATATAGAATAATACCCATATTGTGAAAGAAAAGCACAGTCACATACCAGTACATGCTTGGAAAGGTAAAAATGGCTTTGAATGTCAGGATTATGAATAATTTTTATTTATTTTACTTGATTTCCAAATTTCTTGCACATGTACATACTACTTTAGTAATCAAATTAGTGAATATTATGAAAATGTAATTCATTTATAACTTCTTTTCCATGTAATTTTTAGGAATAACATGTACGGTAAAATGACATATCTTTGACGCTTCATAGTGTAAATTATCTCTTGTTCCTTGATTTTCCTACAGTAAACTATTCATTACTAAATTGTGGAGGGCCCCCTGGAAGACACTGGACATTTCTTTAGTTATTGTTAGCTGAACTCCAGGCGACAGGCAGAGCCACGCCCTGGGAACACGCTTTCACCAAAATGCCCGATGAGTTATCAGCTTGACTCTTGACTTTGCCCAGGTGTCCTTGGGAGCTGGGATTGATGTGTAAATCCAGCCTAGCACCAGGAATGCTCAGGGCCTACTCAAGAATGCAAATAATCTCCTTTTGGCTTGACCTTTTAGTGTAACTTCCTGTAATCTGGGGGGGGGGGGGGTAATGAAATAAACTTGCTGCCTGGGCTCCAGGTCCCTGGCCCTGTCTCTCCACGAGAGAGAAGACAGGTTCCCACCCAGCACCCAGCTTTCTTCTATCCTCTCTTCATTTTTCTCAATCCCCGGCGCCTCCATTCCAAACCGGTTCCCTCTCTCTTTCCGTGCTGGACGCGGAAAAGGGAGACCCCGCCATATTTGGTCCCCCCCCCCCCCCCCACGCCACATCTGGCGCCCCCGAGTCTGGCGCCCAGGGTCTGGGACCAACCCAACGAGAGGCAAGAGGCCAGCAGGATCGCTCCGAGAATTGCGTGCCCCACAGATGTAAAGTGTGGTAAAGTAGTGAGCGGATTGCTGTGTGTTGAGTTAGCTGGGTGTAAAATGTGGGTGACTCTCAATCCTTAAAACTATGCTCAGAGCTCAAAGCTTCCCTGTTTTGCGTAGTCAGATTCTTGATTTCTTGAGTCTTGTTGAAGAAATGTGGAAGAACTTCAGAAAGCAGTTGCGTGCCCAACATTCAGCAGAAGGTCCAGAGAGGACTCCTATTTCTATAATGTGTGATCGAGCACAAGAGAGTTTAAGACTGTCTAAGCGGGATGTGGCCACGGCCTTTCGTCCAGCAGTGGAAGGGTGTGAATCCCTAAGACCATCTGCGCTGAAGTATGGTAGCAATCATCTCAGGTAGAAACTGCTATTTGGGTTCTGTACTTACTTGTTTGCTAAAACAATAGAAAGTTATTTTGATTTTCTGAACTTATATATGATTGAATACTCCACTGATGAGGGTTTGAATATCCCATTGATTGTGACCTCACTGGTCATCGAAGCACATTCCTCTGGGAACCAGGACAGTTCAGTTATTCCAAATTGTCCCAGTAGCTACAGATAACCGAGTTTCAGTTGACTCAGTGGTCCCAGAATCAGAACAGACTCTAAATTGCCTCAGTAGCTGCAGATAGTGCATTCCTGTTGGCTCAGTGATCCCAGAATCTGGACAATTATTCTAAACTAGTGGCCCAGTGCACAAAATTCGTGCACATTAAAAGAGTATTAATTAGAGGAAATAATTTAATATTGCTATTTGCTCTTTCTCTATAATAGAAGTATCAGAGACTAAAGAAAATTAGTAAAATGTATATGGAAACCTTCCTCCTGTCAGAGTCTGGGGCGTACCACGGGACCCAGAGTCAAGTCCCCACTCACATATGCCTCAAAATCACGTGAGACCCAGACCCAGCCGTGCGCTCCCCTCCCCCCGCATTGGCATAGACCCAGACCCGGCCAGTCCAATCCTTGTCAAGCCCCACAGGGCAGAGGGCATCCTCGGGTCCCCTGGCCCAGCACCAGGATGGGGGGCATGGCACAACCTGAGATCCCCTGTCAAGCCCCACTGGGTAGGGGACATGGCCCGAGGTCCCCCATCAAGCCCCACCAGGCAGAGGAGCACAGCCCCAGGTCCCCCGTCAATCCTCACTGGAACAGGGGCACAGGCTCAGGTCCCCTGTGAAGTCCTGCTGGGTGGGGGGGCACAGCCTGAGGTCCCCTGTCAAGCCCAGCCAGGCAGGAGGGGCACAGCCTCAGGTCCCCTGGCCTGGTGCTGGGGCGGAGGGTATGGTCTGAGGTCCCTTAGCCTGGTGCTGGGGTGGGGGTGCAGCTTGAGGTCCCCTGTCAAGCCCTACTAGGTGGGGGCACAGCCTGAGGTCCCCTGTCAAGCCCAACCTGGCAGAAGGGGCACAGCTTCATTTCCCCTGGCCTGGTGCTGGGGCAGAGGGTATGGTCTGAGGTCCCCTAGCCTGGTGCCAGGTGGGGGTGCAGCTTGAGGTCCCCTGTCTAGCTCTACCAGGTGGGGGTGCAGCCTGAGATCCCCTGTCAAGCCCTGCCAGGTTGGGAGTGTGGCCTGCAGTCCCCTGTCAAGCTGCACTAGGTGAGAGGCACGTCCTGAGGTCCCCCAGCCTGGAGCTGGGGTGGGGGGAGCAGCCGGAGGTCCCCTAGCCCAGCACCAGAACAGAAAGTACACACTTTGAGGTCCCCCGTCAAGCCCCACTGGGTGGAGGACATGGTCTCAGGTCCCCTGGCCTGGTGCCAGGGCGGGGGTCGAGGCCTGAGGTCTCCTGTCAAGCCCCTCTGAATTGGGGGAGGGTGTAGGTCTCCCATCCTGCTCACTGTGCCACGCCCCCACCGGCCTCCCGTCCTGCTGCCAGGACCACCTTACGCTCTCCCCCCCAGTGAGCAGGTTTGCATAGGGAAGGCTGGGCCAGGATAATTGGGAAGGGGTGATGGGAGCCAGCATCCTGAGTGAGCTGGGCCTCACAGCCTCTCTGCTTCAGCTCCCAGCACCCCGGACCTAAGGAGTAGTGCTTTCACAGGGGCCTGACAGGCACTGGATATGGCGATGCCTTAAAAACAGAAGAAGCCCCTTTAACTCTGGCTGGAAGTGCGTTGGCAACTTACGGTCGGGGGAAGCAGCCCAACATCAGGGCTGAAATCAGACCTTGGGCAGCCTCCAGAGGGGTGACTTCAGTCCTTCCCCGTGGCCACGCCCCATGCCGGCCTCCTGTCCTGCCACTGCCCGCCATCCCACCCTCCTGCTCCTGATTGGCTGGTAGCATAGTGAAGGTATATTTGCATGTTTCTCTTTTATTAGATAGGATAGTTAGAGGTGCACTGGGGGTGGGTGGTCCCTCAACCCAACCTGCCCCCTCTCACATACTGGGAACCCTCAGCAGATGTCCAACTGATGGCTCACCCCCAGCCTGCCCAAGGCCTAAAGCCTCTCTCTAGTGAGGCTTTAGGCCTTGGGCACCCAGCCATCGCCCTGCTCAGCTCAGCCCTGGCTGCTCGCTGCCACTTCTCACAGTGCCCGGGGGCCAGGCGCTCCCTGCCATCGCTGCCACCGCTGCTGCTGCTACCACTTCCCCTCACAGGCTGGGCGCTTGCAGCCACCACCGTTTCATCTCCACCCCCGGGCCACTGCTCGTGCCACTGGGCCCCGCCCACACTCCTGATTGGCTGGTAGCATAGCCAATCAGGAGCCAAGGTACGGTCACATTTGCATGTTACTCTTTTATTACATAGGAGGGATTCCCTTTATTTTTCAGTTTTGATTTTTGTTAGCATCTTATTTTAAGATTAGGCATACAGTATGCCTCTTGTTCTCTAAAAACCTTCCCTGGCTCCTGTTGTCTGCAGGAGGAAGTCCAAGTTCAGTGTGTGTGAGGCTGAGAGCTTACCTGGCTCCGCCGCTTCATTCTTCCAGCCTCGCAACCACTGCCCTCTATCTGTGTGCATCGCCTCTGCAGGCCTGTTGGTAGTGTCTTGAATGGGCATATTTCCTTTCACCTCCCATGTCTTTCTGCATCCTCGAACACGTCCTTCTGTGCTTACCAAGGCTTCATTTTCTCTAGAAAAGTCCTTCCGTCCTTTCATTCCTACTCCCACCTCCCACTTGTTTGGACTAGGTGCCCCTTAACAGCCTCATACAATTCTGCCGCGGCTCTACTCATCCTGTTTGGCAATTAGTTATGCTAACTGCTCTCCAGATGTGGCTTGGGGTCCCTGAGGCCTCCTAAAATAAAAGAGGTCAAGGATTGGGTTTTTCTACTGTAACATCGGAAAACAACTAACGTTTTGCAGAACATTGGGGCTTGTGAGGAAAACAGCCTTGGGACTTACTCTCAAAACCTGTGCCAGTGTGTGACCAGTTTAGCAGCTGAAACAGTGGCAATCTTAATGAAACTCTTCGCACAGCTAAAGCTTTCCTGGGATTGCACTTCTACACAGCCTTAAACCCCAGGGTTCATCTTTCTCATATGAGATTTAGGCCCGGGAATAGTATGGCTGTGGGTGTCATTTTCATCAAAATTTTAAAATCTGGACCTGGATATAGCCTTTATTAGTCTGTTTTAATTCAGGGAAAATGTCTTAGTTTCTGTGTGTTTTTTCCCCTCCGCATTTACAGCTTCCTCCAGATACACTTGTACTGTACTGGCACCTAATTGCCATTTCTATTTTTTATCTACGTATCTCTCTGTCTGTCTACCTATCTATACATACATACATACATCATTTCCAGGCTAAGGTATCTCTTTAATAGTGGAAGCTTGCGCTTTCCTGTCACTTCCCACACATGAGCGTGTGTTGTAAGCCACTACAACCTCCTCATTGTCTCCACATCACCCTATAGACTAAATGTGTGAGCAGGTTTGTGTTAAAGAAACATGCACTGTAGCTGCTTGTGCCTCCTATTCCGGGAAGCCTGTCCTGACCAACCTCCTCCCTCCTGCGTATCCTTACGGCTTTCTGTTCAGATCTGTTTGTCTTTCCTGCGAGGCCAGCGAGGAAGGAGCCCAAGAGAACCGGTTTCACAGTTTGGCACTCTCTGCTCCTGTTGACAAGGCGGTTTCTTTCCCAGCTTACCGGGCACCTGGTCGCAGGTCCGTTGTAACAGGTCTGGAACCCAGATGCCACTGGCTCTCTGCCGTGGAAATGTCATCCCCTCCTTCGGCACTAGCCGGCACTGACCCGCGCTGCTGCCCACAGTACATGTTCATGGATTGGAGTAGACCCGGGGCTCTCTGGGAACTCCGGATTGGTCTGCAATTACATGCAGCATTTCTGATTTGTTTATCTTTTAATAGAGAGAGGGGATATAATGTAACCAGACTCTGGAAAGGGTCCAGCTCCCCCTGCCCCCAAATGAAAACAGCACACTGGCCTATGGGAGAGAGTTCTTCAGGTGCTAAATAGCGCCCAAATGCTTCTGATTTCTCAGAAATACCATCTGCTCTCTTGCTCTGAAGCCCAGTTGCTTTCTCAGCCCATCCTCTCGTTAATCCTGTAGAGTATCCCACGAAGCACGCCTTTAGGGAAGCTTCCCTTGGCTCCGGGACTCAGTGTCCGCTCCGGCTTCCTCTGGGCCCGGCAGCCGTGGTCGCTCCCATCGCTGCAGCGCGGCACCCCGCACCCTGACAGCTGGCATCCCGCACCCTGACAGCTGGCACCCCGCACTCTGACAGGTGGCATCCCGCACTCTGACAGCTGGCACCCCCCACCCCGACAGCTGGCACCCTGCACCCCGACAGCTGGCACCCCGCACTCCGACAGCTGGCACCCCACACCCTGACAGCTGGCACCCCGCACCCCGACAGCTGGCTCCCCGCACCCCGCACCCCGACAGCTGGCACCCGCACCCCGACAGCTGGCACCCCGCACCCTGACAGCTGGCACCCCGCACCCCGACAGCTGGCACCCCGCACCCCGACAGCTGGCGCCCCGCACCCCGACAGCTGGCACCCCGCACCCTGACAGCTGGCACCCCGCACCCCGACAGCTGGCACCCCGCACTCCGACAGCTGGCACCCGCACCCCGACAGCTGGCACCCGCACCCCGACAGCTGGCACCCCGCACCCCGACAGCTGGCACCCCGCACCCCGACAGCTGGCACCCCGCACCCCGACAGCTGGCGCCCCGCACCCCGACAGCTGCCACCCCGCACCCCGACAGCTGGCACCCCGCACCCCGACAGCTGGCGCCCCGCACCCCGACAGCTGGCACCCCGCACCCCGACAGCTGGCACCCCGCACCCCGACAGCTGGCACCCGCACCCCGACAGCTGGCTTCCACCGGAAAAGGGGCCTGTGCGTTTCTTCCTCACGAGCTGAGTCCAGTATCTGTTGGCAGAGAGGAGTCGTTCTTTCCCCTTTTTAAATTGACAGGATGACTCATATTCAATAGCAGCACGTTTTCCGCTTCGGCAGTCGTTCTTCTGGGCTCGGCTCTTCCCTGGCCTTCCCCGCCGGGAGCGCGCCTCCGGGCCGCACAGGCGGGTCCGCGTTGGCTGTGATGACCGGACAGAGCTCGGGAACTCGGGCCCCGAGAACGATCCTAGGACCACGCCAGGGGGACGCTTTGTCACACCGGTAACCCGTCGGTGGGGAGCCCCACGCCTGCCCCAAAGGGCCGGAGTGCAGTGCCCAGGCCCGGGCACAAGCCCCGTGTGGGGATTTAACCCCCGGCGGGACGTGTGAGGAAGCAGCCCATCGTGTCTCCCATCAGCGTTTCTCTCTTCCTCCCTCCCCTTCGTCTCTTTCCGGAATCATGCCCCAGGGGGAGGGATTTTTTAAAAAGGTGAAATTATGGCATTTCCAGTAGAGCCACTTGTTTACTGTCTGGGGGTAGTCAGAATGGTAAAATCCTTATAACATCCTCAGGCATGCCGGGACCGGTGTGGCTCAGTGGCTAGAGGTCGGCCTGCGGACTGCAGGGTCCCGGGTTCGATTCCGGTCCAGGGCATGGACCTTGGCTGCGGGCACATCCCCAGTGGGGGGCGTGCAGGAGGCAGCTGATGGATGTTTCTGACTCTATCCCTCTCCCTTCCTCTCTGGAAAAAAAATCAATAAAAATATATTAAAAAAAACAAAATCCTCAGGCATGTGGCACACTGGAGTCCGACAGCAGTCGATCTGTTGCAGCCACCTTTTCTGTCCCGTTGGGAAGACATCATCCTCTGAGCACCGGGTGAGAAAGCTGGTGCTTAGAGGCCCTGTCATTGAAAAACAAAAACAGAACAAACAAACATCTTTAGAGGACGGAATCGCCCCCGGCGAGGTGATAAGCTTGGGCTGCAGGAGGACCCCTGGAGGAGCAGTGGACTGCCCTCCCGGCGCCTGGGTGCCGGCAGGAGCACAGGGAGGGGAGCTTTCTTCCTCTCCCGGGCCGCTGACCGCAGGGAAGTAGGAAGGGGATGCGCATCCACGGTGCTCCCCCTCTCAGAGAGTTGAAGGAGGTGGGGAGAACAGAGAAGCAGGACAGACAGACATGGGCCGGCTCTGGTAAGGGGGCCGCCCCAGGGGGGTGGAGCACCCGGTCCCGGGGTCTGAGGGCCTGACCAAGTTGGAGGCCTGCTCGCTTTTCTTCTCCCGAGCCCAGAGTCGGGGTTGGCTTTGCCAGAGTTGGCTGACATGACTCATATTTCATTTTTCACTTCCCTCCCTCCTGATTTATGAGCTCAGAAATCGACATGTGGGTTTAGTTATTAGCTACAATGGAATGAAAGTTAAATTGTATATTCAGTAATGTGTATTGATAGTCTCATTTCATCAAGATGCAGTTAGGTTTCATTCAAAGACACTGAGTTTGACTTTTTAAAGAAGTTCTCTCTGTGTGTGTGTGTGTGTGTGTGTAAAATGTATGTCCTAGTTCTCAAACTAAGGTTGTTAATAAAATTTCTTGTCTTATTTGTCATGACAACATTTACCGGACAAAACACTTCTTTATCCACACACACTTAACAAATGTGGGTCTGTGTTTGTCCACACCGTTTGTTAGTAGGATATTCTTTGCGTTGTCGTTATTAATTTATGTGGTACATTTGGGAATTGTTAGCAGATTTGTAAGTGTAGGATTTTAAAGTTATCACGTAAAGCCATGCATGTCAGACTAGACGCACAACCCTCTGCAGGGGGCCGCGGGGGCTGCTGGGTAAACCGTAGCTGCTGGCGTCTGGAAGGCCTGGGACGGGCCGGCCCCCGCGCAGGGCGACCCTGTTCCGTGTGGCAGCTCCTGGCCACGTTAGCTGGTAAGCACTTCAGATGGGGTTAGTGTGGCCGACTGAATTTAAATCGCATTCAACTTTGATTAATTTAGGTCTAGGTGGCCACATGTGACTGGTGGCTGCCATTTGGGGTCTCACAGTGACTTGCCTTTGCTGTGTCCCAAACTTCCCATCTGTCTGTTCGGATGCGCTCATACTTAAACTACCTTCTGTAGATGTCGTACGAACGAGTACATGCATGTATTTAAGGACCTTTACACCATACCCGGAATGGAATATGCCCTTGAGAAATGGTAGCTATAATAATCATATATCTAATAAACTGGACTTCCTTCCCTTTCGAGCATCAATCTAAACCTGTTTGTTTTTTGTCCCCTCTCAGGATTAGTCTATTTTTGGAAGTCAAGTGCAATCCCAAGAGGAGCACAAACCGCAGCGCACACTGTTTGAAGCCGTTTCTGCTGCTTTTATTGCGTTTTACAGTTTATGGTTTGATCTGAGGGCCACCATGGGAGGAGCAGTGAGTGCGGGGGAGGATAACGACGATTTGATCGATAACCTGAAGGAAGCGCAGTACATCCGCACGGAGCGGGTGGAGCAGGCCTTCCGGGCCATCGACCGCGGGGACTACTACCTGGACGGCTACCGAGACAACGCGTACAAGGACCTGGCCTGGAAGCACGGCAACATACACCTGTCGGCGCCCTGCATCTACTCCGAGGTCATGGAAGCGCTCAAGCTGCAGCCGGGCTTGTCCTTCCTCAACCTGGGCAGCGGGACCGGGTACTTAAGTACAATGGTGGGCTTAATTTTAGGTAATTTCGTTTTGTGAAATTATCCTCTTTAAAGTAAGTTTGCATTGCTGTCTGTGGTTTTCGGGCTTTGTGCCTTTGTGGACAGTGTGTGTGTTTGAATGTCTATACTTCAAGCCCCGTATTTTCCGGCGTATGAGACGACTGGGCGTATAAGACGACCCCCCAACTTTTCCAGTTAAAATATAGAGTTTGGGATATACTCGCCATATAAGACTACCCCCTCTTCCAACGCACAACAGATACAAATTTTAAAAAAACATCAGCTTCGATTTCAGTATGGTAATTTTGAGGAGGTTTTCCTGGGTTAAAAAGTCATCTCTGGGCCAGAAACTACAGTAGCTATCCTCCTTCAGTGGAAGCACAAAGTAATAGTAATCTTCTCTTAGTCTCAGCCTTGACTCCCACAGTTAGCTTCTGCATTTGGTCCCAGACTGCAAGAGCTCTTGGAGTTGTTTTCCAACCCCTGGTCATTGTCTGTACTTAACACTGAGCAGTTGGTAGGCAGGAGACTGAGGAGTATAATGTGACCCATTTCAGGTGAAGCGTTCTGACTGCGCGCATCGAGTTTCATAGTTATCATCGTAAAGGGCACGGTGCCAGGTTTCTGTTAAAGATACAGGGGTCTGTGGGTTACGGAGCAGGTGGCACTGGCAGGCAGAGCAGAGGATTGGAAAGACCACAGGAGAGAGAAGGGCGTGTCATTAAGGTTTCAGCGTGCCTGACTAAGTAATCGCCTGTGCTGCCTGCCAGGCGGTGTTTCTGGTGTGAGGACGCAGCGGTGATCAAAAGGGACAGATAGCTCTGTCCGGGAGAAGGTTATCGGGTGCTTACTACGAGGGCTAGGCATTGATTTCCCTGTGTATAGGAGAGTTAAACTGAGGCACAGAAGTTAAATATCTTGCCTAAAGTCACGTCGCTAGGAAGTGACAGATGGAAAATACGGAATGTGGTGGAAAACGTGTGGCTAGAAGAAAATCTATAAGGACATTATGATGTTGGATGTAGAGAATGAACAGCCATGGATTTTACTAAGCCACCTCGTATTTACTGAGTGCTGCTGTGTGGCAAGAATTAGGAGGAGCATGAAGGCCAATAACATAGCCTCTTGCCCTTGAATTCACAGACTTGGGGGGGGAGGGGGAGAAGAGACAAAACCAGCACTTCTCATCCAATGGGATATGTGCTGTAGTTGAGGTATGTTGTGTGCCCAAGTAATGGGGATAAGACTGGTTTAAAATTTGCTCTAAAGTGATGGGGGGAATCATTGAAAGATTTTAAATAGAGAATCTCTGATTATACCCTAGCAGTTGTGAACACCTGGCCCATGGGCCCTTTAAGGCCCTTGAAATCATTTGGTCTGGCTCTGCCACGGCATCAGGGGTGAGATAATTAAGTATTTGACCAAATATAGCAGGCTAATTTTTAAGTTGAAAATTTTGTATCGCCCAGAGTAATCTACACTAATGAAAGAGAAACATGCGAATTGACCATACCTTTGTGACGCCCACCAGCCAATCAGGAGTGAGTATGCAAATTAGCCCAACAAATACGGCAGGTTAATTTGTATATGCAGGCCCCAAGTGATGGGGTGCGGGCTGGGGTGGGACGCTTGTGTTCTGCATCACCTCAGCAGCCCCAGGCCTCTGGGCAGCGTGGGACGGCAGAAAGGCGGCTCCGGGCCAGAGAGAAGGTGGTGCCAGCAGCAAGGGGAGGGAAGGCTCGTTCTTGCACGAATCTTCGTGATGTTACAAATATTCAAACGATCCTAGCAGAAAAAAACTTTCCCCACCCCTGCTCGGGTAACTGGGTCCCAGTATGCTGGGACAGTCCTTGTTGATCCCTGTGTCCTAGCATCATCATCAATAATGTTCTCTTCTTTCCCAAAGTATCCCATTTTGGGCAACAAATTATGTGGTCACATCTGACATTTAAGGCGTTCTTAGTCCTGAAATTTTCCTTTCCTACACACTGGTTCGCTCCTTAGTTTCTTAATCATGGATGCTGCAATCTATTTAATTTTTTAAAAATAGAGCATATTCCTCCCACAATTGAGTTTTTGATAAATAATAATTCCTCAAAATTTAGCAAATAAGTTTTACCAAGAAAGAAGCTTAGCAGCTTACATGTACATTTGGTTCTCCTGCTGCCCTGGGACCGGAGTTTCTCTGCAGGTTGCAATCCCAAACATCTACCACTAGTATCCCTAGTGCCTCTTTGGCAAAGGAATCGCTGGGCTTTGAACAGGTTAGTGGGGAGAGCAGGTAGAGCTTCTTTTCAAACGTTCCCTTGGAATCAGTGCATTTCCTGACCAGCTCTGGCCACTTGAGGCTGGAGTTCAGGCCTCATACCATCCATGTCTTGCCAGCCTCAGCAC
Organism: Antrozous pallidus; assembly: GCA_027563665.1. Lineage (NCBI taxonomy): Eukaryota > Metazoa > Chordata > Mammalia > Chiroptera > Vespertilionidae > Antrozous > Antrozous pallidus. The sequence goes on from CM050510.1 coordinate 7,170,508, forward strand.
ACCTGTTACCCTGTCTTCCACTTCTCCAACCCTGTCGATGGTTCCTGCTGAAGGAGGCCAGTTTAGCCAAAGGCCTGGCAGGGGAGAAAGGGTAGCAATTAGTAACCCTGCTAGCAGTGAGGTGGCTGTCCTAAACTCTATTTCTTAGTCCCAGTCTCCCAAGAGATTAGATACCTGTGGCCAGATGCATTTGCAGGGTAACCTCAAACTTCATTGTATTTTTTTTAAACATATTTTATTTATTTATTTATTTATTTTTTGCAGAGAGAAAGGGAAGGGACAGAAAGCCAGAAACATCGATGAGAAAGAAACATCTATCAGCTGCTTCCTGCACACCGCCCTACTGGGGATGTGCCCACAACTAAGGTACATGCCCTTGACCAGAATCGAACCCAGGACCCTTCAGTCCACAGGCCCACACTCTATCCACAGAGCCAAACTGGTTTTGGCATTTCATTGTAGCTTGAATGTCTTTTAATCCATACCAGAGACCAGTGTGGGGAAATAGACCCTTGTGTAAATGAGGCACAGTGCACTAGATGTTTTCCTCTTCTTACAAGTCTCCAGGGAGTCAAGAGTCTTTAGTTTCATGTATGACTGTGGTTACTAGGTCATCTAAGACTTACTGGGTGTGATCTTGCACAGGTAAGACCAGGACATAGTTCCTCTCCTTTTGATGGGAAATAGTTTATTTTGCAAGAAAGGTAAAATAAAAACACTTTAAAGAAGGAAAAGGAGAAAGAATAGAGTCTGTAAAACTGTGATTACAGCTAATAAATATTAGATCTATCCAACTTCCGTGGAAGTTTTATTTTTCTTTAAACCACCTCCCTTTTTTGGTTTGTGTTTTGAGAACATTTAAGTCAAGGAAGGGAAGATTCACCCATAAAAATCACTCAGAACTAGACCCAAAAAAGGATGGTGTCTGCTTCCTTTACTTACGTGAGCATGGTGAATCAGCTGGGGCTGGATCGCCTCCCAGTGACCTTATTAACAGCAGTCCTCTCCTTATTAAGTAGCTGTGACACCGTGGCTCTCAGCCATGTCTCTCCCCGTCACAAGATGCGGATGACAGGTGCGCTGGGAAGGGAGAGCGGGGCGTGTGTGTGCTTTGATGGTGCAGATAAGAAAGACACTCCTTGAGGAGTTTCCATTGGCACTCCAGAAACACACCTGTGAAGGTTGGGTTATCATCTTGAGAGAGCTTTTGTTGTTCACTGTGAGAAAGTAAGGTTTATCTTAAGGAAACGTCTTGTGATTAAAGTTCGTTTAAAGCAGTTATTCATAAATTCATATTTGCCCCAGACCTACAGAATGGATCATCTCATTTTGACAGCTTGTTGAGTTTCAAATCGAAGATGAATTCTTGTTTCCACTCTCTTCTCATTAAGAGTGTGCCTAGCCCTGGCTTGTTTGGCTCAGTGGATGGAGTGGTGGCCTGCGGTCCCAGGTTCGATTCCGGTCAAGGGCATGTACCTTGGTTGTGGGCATATAACCAGTGGGGAGTATGCAGGAGGTAGCTGATCGATCTTTCCCTCTCATTGGTATTTCTGACTATCCTTCTCCTTTCATCTCGGTAAAAACTCAATAAAGAAAAAAAATATATATATATATATATTTAAAAAAGGTCTGCCTAGAACTAGGAATTTCACAAAGATCTTTGTATTTAATTGATCCTCTCAGTACTATCTTATCATACCTAGGGAACCCCGTTGAAAAATAGGGTACAAGAAAAGAAGCTTACCAAGTCCTCTGCTTCCCAGAGTTGAGTTAAATATCAGAACTGTGATGACAAAGTATTCTGATAATTTTCTGATTCGGGTAGATATGTTTCTTCTCTGTTCTGTTCTTTCTTGCTTAGGGATTCGCTATAATATCAAGGTTCATCCAGTTTACTGACTTCCTTAGTATCTTCCCTAGTTGCCGATAGGCATGAGTGTGGAGAGACTGCCTGAATCTTTCCAACACTGTGTATTTCACTGCCTCAGCACCATAATACTAGCCCTAAAGGTGAAACACTTACTAAGCTTATGTGCTCAACAGGAAACTTAGTGCCAACATATGTAAACACCAACAACTGCTGTATTGTCCAAAACAGCTAATTAGTTAAGATAAGTTGGTCTCTCTACTCTTTATCTCCGGGCAGCCACCTCAGATACTCATGTTTTCGCTTTCATTTCAGCCCCACTCAATTCAGTGGTTTTAGTAAATTTGCAGAGTTGTGCAAGCATTACTACAATCCAGTTTGAGAACCCTTCCATTGCCCCAAAGAAGACCCCCAATTTCCAGTTGCATCCACTCCCTGTCCCTACCCTAGGCCCTGACAAACACTCATTTACTTTCTGTCTCCGTAGATTTGCCAAGTTTTTGTACATTTCCTATAAATGGTTTCCTACAATATATGGTTTTTCATTGATATTTCAACATTTTTTATTTCATTTTTATGTTAATCCTCACGCGAGGATATTTTTCTCATTCATTTTTAGGGAGAGTGGAGGAGAGTGGAGGAGAGAGGGAAAGACAGAGGGAGAAACATGGATGTGAGAGAAACACATGAATTGGTTGCATCCTGCATGAGCCCTGACCAGGGCCCCAGGTGGGGAGGAGCTTGCAACCAAGATATGTGCCCTTGACCAGAATCGAACCCGGGACCCTTTGGTCCACAGGCCAACGCTCTATCCACTGAGCCAGACTGGCTAGGGTGATATTTCAACATTTTAGACATTTAGTTAACATAGGGGTTTGAATCCATCTCTGACTCTTCAACACTTTCAGGTTTTGTGTACATTTCTAAGATTCAAATGTAATAAAAGTAGCACTTATATCTATATACTAGGATAAAAGCCTAAGCGACCATTATGACCGAATGACCGGTCGACTGGTTGCTATGATGTGCACTGACCACCAGAGGCAGACATTCATTACAGGAGCTGCCCCCTGGTGGTCAGTGCACTCTCACAGCCAACCTCCGTGTTCCCTTCCCCCAGCTGGCCAGCCCCGATCGGCCCAGTTGGGACCGGGTGAGACAGGCCCTACTCGACCCTGATCGCCGGGCAGGCCGGGACGCCCCACTATGCACGAATTTGTGCACCAGCCTCTAGTTCTAATATGAAATCAGGGTTGAGAACCATAGGTAGGTTATGGTTTTGCTTCCACAACTAACCGGTTCTGTGTACAAGGAGAAGGACACACATGTTAAGTCCTAATGATGTGTACCCGTCCTGTATATGAATCACTTTTTTATAATTTACATGCTTTCCTAGGGCCCCATTTTATACTGTCGGAAAGACTTCAAATGCCAAGTGACTGATCTCAGATTGTGCAACTGTTAAGAGACGGGACCAAGGTTGGCCACTAGACACCTGCCCTTAAATTCACTGTCTGACCGCCCACGGTGTTTAGATTTGAGACGTCCGTTGCAATGGTGGATCTTGAGCTAGTTCAGCTTTAGAGCTCTGCTGGTCGTGTTATGAAGTACTTTCGGCTTGTAGCTGTGTTCTGTCAATGAGCTTGACCGTTCCGAAGGCCCTGAAGACTGATTCCCATGTCGAATAAAGCCCTCAGATTGCTTTGGCCTTCCTCATGAAGACGTCGGCCATGCACATCACACCCGTGCAGTCTTTCGAGGGTACTTGGAGTAGGGGGAAACGGGGAAACATTGTGTGTTGTGTGGGGTCAACATAGATGTAAATAAGAAATGTGGGTGGACAATTCATACCCATACCTAATAATTACTGACCTTTACGTATAAGCTTTGATGACTGACTAACTGGTAGGTGGTAAATGAGTTAGATTAGATTCAACCACTATAAAAGAAAAACAGTCACTGGATTTTATTATATTGGTATTTTATTATATTTGTTATTGCTCTTAATGAAACAGGCTATTGCCAGCCTTAAAAATCATTTCTAACATATAAGATACCTAGATTTTTCTAATAAGTTTATTTGTCTTAATAAACATTGACTTCTGTAATGTTTCTATGTTCTCTTTAGTATTTAGCCATTAAAGATAGTGGTCACCTGTTACAAGTTTTATTTTTTTAAATATGTCTTACAAAAATTAAGCACTTACTGTTTCATAGAAAAATATCTCACATTGACAAATACAGAATGACATTGGAATTTCTTGAATACAAAGTTTATGTTTCATCTGTCAGATAATGTTAGAAAGTGTTAACACTTCTTTGGGATACTGTTTTCTGTTGACAGTTTGTACCTTTCTAATAGAATTATTTTATGTTGTTTATTTTAAAATCTTTTACCTTTTTTCACTTGGACTTGCGCTTTTTTAAAAAATGTTTTTTTAATTTATTTCAGAGAGGAAGGGAGAGGGAAAGAGAGAGAGAAATATCAGTAGTGAGAGAGAATCATTGATCGGCTGCCTCCTGCACACTGCCTGCTGTGGATGGAGCCTGAAACCCAGCTAGGCGCCCTCACCAGGACTCGACCCCTGACCTGGTTCACGGATTGATGCTCAACCAGTGAGCCATGCTGGCCAGGCAGAATCAGTTGGTTTCTATCAATAATCAAATGCAATATGATAGAAATATAGTAGGGTTAAAGCATTGTCTTCATCTAATTTTGGTTTTAAGATAGCTTATGAACATTTTGGTTTAATTTTCATAGTTTAGGTAGTTTCTAGATCACAAACCATTTTTATGTGCCTTCTAAACAAGCGTGATAATCGGCGACTGATTTTTCTTATTTTACCATTCCAATATATATTGTGTTTTTAATGACAGTAGGGCGCACATCCAGTTAAGCAGCTCCTGTGATGGATATAAGGTACAGTACATGTGTCTATATAAGATAGGAAAAATAGCACACACACACACACAAGCTATACACTTTCTCCTAGGAGACCAATCTCTAACCCAATATAACAAATGTGGAGTAGAAAACCAGGTTGACTCAGTTTCAGAAACTGGAAAATAGCGGGTGTAACTGAATGGATTTGTGGATCGAGGAGCAGGCAGCATGCGCAGTGCCAGTAGCCTATGCAATGTGAATCCGGTCCGGTCATATTGTCAGTAAGCTGGTGACTGGGGCAGAGAAGGGACCCATCCCCCAACCTTCAGCAGCTGAGAAAGCTCGCCTACTTTCCTAATTCCTGGAATGTCACTCATCCTGGGCTTTCCTTAGAAAGATACACCGAGTGAAAGTGGGAAGTATGGAATAGGAGAGTAAAATCAGCTCCGTAAGAAGTTGACTGATGGCCACATTCTACCAGAGCCGCGGTCGGCTAACTGTGCCACGCGAGCCACATGCGGCTCTTTGGCCCCTTGAGTGTGGCTCTTCCACAGAACGCCACAGCCTGGGCGAGTGCATTTGGAAGAAGTTTAAGTTTAAAAAATTTGGCTCTCAAAAGAAATTTCAATCGTCGTACTGGTGATATGTGGCTCTGTTGACTAATGAGTTTGCCGACCACTGTACTAGACTGTGGGAGGGAGCTCCAGAAACAGAATGTTGTCTTGGCTCATGAAGTTGGCAGTCAGTGGATAGTGGTGGGATCTTGTGAGATATTTTTCCAGTACCGAATAGCCCACGGTGTTGAGACTTTAGAATTACTGCATTTTTAACCAATGATAAACTCAAAACTTCACATAGTATCTGACTGTTCGTCAGTATTGTCTTGACAGGTCAGCATTATTTTTGTTTTTGTTTTTTAATGAACACAGAATAAACGCTGAGATTTCCATGTAGCTCTTTAAGTCTGTGGCTAGCAGATATTCACATGTTTCAAGCCCTCTTTAAATGTTCCTGTGATAAATGAGCAGAAATTAAGCTCTGTAATGACTTATCATTTACTTTTTATTTAAATAAAAATGCTGCTACGATTGCAGGTCCTTTTGGAATAAATCATGGGATTGAGCTTCATTCAGATGTGGTGGAATATGCCAAGGAAAAACTGGAGAGCTTCATCAAAAATAGTGATAGCTTTGATAAGTAAGTATTTACATCTGTAGTTTTGGTTTTAAAGCACTTATAAGTAGATATGTGACATGTCCGTTCCTCAGCAGTGTTTTTGACCCTAAATTGTTCCAGCTGGATGCAGCCAAAGTCAATGGGGTATAAAATGAGAAAAGAAATTAACATAAAAATTATTCTGTGGTATAACTTTTACTCCTTGTAAATCTATAATAAGTTATAAATAAGTGAAATAACTTATTTTTTTAATATTATGCTTCTGTCACTTATTAGTAGGCTAATTATCATTCCCTAAACATAATGCAAGTCCCTTTTCTGAAGATGCGGAGAAGCTTGGATTAGGATACTTCTCTGGAACTAGTTTTGTACTTTTGGGGTCGTCATTTAGTAGTTCTGCCCTCTTTTGTTGTCACACAAGGATGACACCTATTAGCATACAAGGGACTTCCTTAAAAATTTAGATTACTTTGTAAAATATCTAGAGGGAGTTATAATAGAAACACGTTGATCTATCATGTGATAGGGTAGTGTTTCAGAGATTTGTTTATAAAATCATTGTTTGGAACTCATGCTTTTGCTTTGAAGAAATACTGGTCTTTTGTTCAGCTGACAGGAAAGTCTGTTGGGTGCATAATATGTCTCACATTCAGTAATGATGATTCCATGGACCAAGGGCTTCTGATGCTCCAAGTACAAACTCTGAAATTATGTAAAATTTAGAGGGCATTTATTTTTCTCAACCAGTCATATTTTCAAAGAACATTTGAGAGGATAGAAATCACAAGCTTGCCACTTAGTCATTTTATACAACTAAGTTTTAATGCAGAACCAGCCAGAGTTCCAACCGGCTTGTTGGGAGAAAGCCTTCCTCACTCACCTGAGGCCCTGGCCATGGCCCTGGCGGTGAGAAACTTGGAGGAGTCTGAATCAGAGACGAGCGCTTTTCCCAGTGTAGGCTTGGGAACAGAAGGCCCGGTGCATGTCTGCTGGGGTATATTTTTCTTTCTTGCCCCTTTCTCTGCCCCTCTTCCCGCTTACCCTAGTCCTTGTCTTGCATTCCCCTTTGCCGTTGTCACTTTTTCAGAAGCACTTGATTGGTTGAAGAACAGAACACTGATATTCTGCAGTAAAATCCTCAGTGTTGTAGAGGGAAGGGGAGGTTTGGTGTCCACTTAGATGTGGTTGTAACTGTGTTATTGAAGACCACAGTCAGCCATGCTTGGGAAAATTTGAAAGTGCTCAGAATTAATTTTGTTCTGTAATTAATTCAGTGGCTTTGAGCAAGCCACTTGAATTTTCTGCATCAATTTGCTGAATGCCATTCTTTAGATTATTTATGCTTGCCTTTATAAATGAACATTTCATTCATATTTTTAATTATTTTTCAAGTGCTTACCGTGTTGGTTCATATTCTGTTTCCAAGAATAAAATATTGTTAGAAACAAAATCAGGTTTTTTTTTAGCCCAAGTAATTTTATAAGAAATTGGTATTCAATATAGATGTTAAGTGCTTAAAATGTGGATATAAATATATTATATCATTTATTGGAACTTATTTTAAACTTATTGAACTTTTATTGTTGCATGATTTTTTTGTTTTGATGCTGAAACTATGTATACGTTAGGACCTTTTGAATACATTTGAACTTAAAAAATATAAAAATAATGTTAGTAAATGCTTAAGGTCTATTGTAAGGTCTTTATATATGTGACAGTAGTACTTTTATGTATCAATATATAATAAAACAGATAATGCAGATATTAAGAGGAACAAACTTAAGGAAGTATCTTGAATCACTGAAGCATCTCTGTACAATTATTTTTGGAGCTCAGCTGCCAAGTGGGTGTGCTTCTAGGAAACAGTACAGTGTCATTATTTAAAGCATTTTTGTGTTGATGTTATTTAAATAGCAAATAATCTGTAACACAGATAAGTTTGATGATTATATATATTGAAGGGTCTCAATTTTTAAAATTTTTCTAAAACTGTATTCATCTACATATATAAAAGGCTAATATGCAGAGTGTCCCCTGGGGAGTTCAACTGAGACACAGGAGTTCAATTGCTTGCTCTGACATGCACTGACCACCAGGGCTGGCACGGAACGAAGGAAGCTCCTGGCTGGCAGCTGGAAGGCCCCAATAGGCCCTGATCGCCAGCCAGGCCTAGGGATCCTGCCTGTGCACAGATTTCGTGCACCGGACCTCTAGTGTAATTATAAAATGATCAGATTTCCTAGGCTGTATTTCATATTATTGCAGTATGTAAATTTGTTACATATAAAATGATGAATCATAAAATGTAATGTGACTGATCTAAATGTGTCTCTTTTTAATTTCTAAATGTCTAGTTCTTTTAATTGAAATAACCAGTCAGATTTTATAGTAACAGTTGTTACTGATGTGTTGCAACTAATTTTTAAAACTGATTTTTATATTAACTGGTCTGAAAAAATTAGTTCTAGAAATATCTATTCTGGTTTTCAGAGAGCATTCTGAAACATTAGTTAAGCACGTTAGATTATAAAGTGATCTTGCTGATAAAGAGCAGTAGGGCCCTAACCAGTGTGGCCCAGTGGATAGAGCGTCGGCCTGCGGACTGAAGGGTCCCGGGTTTGACTCTGTTCAGAGACATGCATGTCCCTTGGTTGCAGGCACATCTCCAGTGGGGGGTGTGCAGGAGGCAGCTCATCGATGTTTCTCTCTCATCGATGTTTCTAACTTTCTATCCCTCTTCCTCTGTAAAAAAATCAATAAAATATATTTTTTTAGAAAGCAAAAAGAGCAATAAGTACTGGGAAAACGTTTCACTTTTCATAAGACAGTGAGTGGTTGGAAATTAAATAAGAGTTGCTGAGTCATTCATTGGCATTTCTTTTTAACCAGTTGGTTTTAGAGACAGAAACTATAAAGTAGTTTTCTTCTCATGTTTGATGATTTCCTTGTAGTTTTTCTTCATGTTTACGGATCATTCTTGTTTGAAATTTAAAAACTTGTCATGCAGAGTGCTTTTAAGAATCTGATTTTCAAAGTTTCATTATATTTATTTGTGTCACCAAAATACATATTTTAATTTAAAAAACATAAAGCAACTCAGGAAATTGATTGCTGTTTATGCATGCCTTAGTACCCATCATCCTGGATTATGTGTAACATGGCGAATAGAAATCTCAAACATAATAGTCTTCCAAATGTTTACCCTGCTTTCGATCAGTTCCTTTTTTGAAAGTATTGTCATGTCCCGATTTAAATTGACTGTTTAAAGTTTTCTTACATATATCTTCTGGAATCCGTGGTGAACTTCCAAATGTAGTAGGTGAGGGGGGAAAATCGGTGAACTGCTCAGCATTACAGTCTATAATGTCAGATGGCCTTTTAAAAGATACAAGTGTGTGTTTTTGTGGGTGCTTTATAAAACAAGCTTGATTCCCGAGTCTTCACAGTAGTATTCCTTCTTTTAGAAACTAGAACTTATGATGCATGCACTTTCAATTTTTTTTTTTTACGCTTTCGACCTGTAGCAGCAGATGAAATAGTTTGGAGAAACTCCTCTGGATTCACTGTCCTGGAGATGGGAGGAATGGGAACGCATTCTTATGTGCTTTATTCCTTCGCTCTGCTTAAGTTGCCCCCAGATTCCCTGAAATACTGTTACAAAGCTGACATTTGATGTCAAGGACCCTCTAACACATCGGCAGGATTTTCCAGTAAAGGACCAGGTAGTAAATATTTTGGGGTTTCCTGCATTAAATGGTCTCTGTTGCAGCTGATCAGCTGTGCTATCATGGAGCAAAAGCAGCCATCGACACTGTGTAAGCCAATGGGTACCGGCGTTCTCTGAGTGCTGTGTGCCCTTGAGCGGGCTGCAGCCCCTGGTGGCCTGAAGGAGTCATGTCCACAGGGCCTGTGGCAAACACCCCGCTCAGTTCCTGTAGACCCACTCCTGTGGCTTATTGTACAGTCCGTCCATCCCATACTTGGTCTCGCTCTTTTTCTGCTCCCGATGATTTCTCCCAGCATCATCGTCCTTCCAAAGAACCTGCCTTCTCGTGACGTGCATGGAGCAGGACAGCTTTGGTTTTTTTTTTGTTTTTTTTTAAAAATATATTTTATTGATTTTTTTACAGAGAGGAAGAGAGAGGGATAGAAAGTCAGAAACATCAATGAGAGAGAAACATCGATCAGCTGCCTCTTGCACACCCCCTACTGGAGATGTGCCCGCAGCCAAGGTACATGCCCCTGACCGGAATCGAACCCGGGACCCTTCAGTCCAAAGGCTGACGCTCTACCACTGAGCCAAACTGGCCTTGGCGGGACAGCTTTGGTTTTTTGTCATTTTTGTCTCAGGCTTGATTTACTCTGAGAACTTCCTGTTTATCTTTGTGGTGGTCCAGAGTATCTCATGTAGACTTTATGTATAAAAGCAAGCAGCCCAGCCAAAACCGGTGTGGCTCAGTGGATAGAGCATCATCTTGCAGGCTGAAAGGTCCCAGGTTCCATTCCGGTCAAGGGCATGTACTTTGGCTGCAGGCACAGCCCCGGGGCGGGGGGGTTGTACAAGAGGCAGCTGATCGATGTGTCTCGCTTATCAGTGTTGCTGACGTTCTATCCCTCTCCCTTCATCTCCATGAAAAATCAATAAAATATATTTTAAAACAACATCAGCAAAACCAACAAGCAGCCAGCAGGATTGGGAGTGTTACCCATAGTTTGCTGATCCCCATTCTACTCTTCACACAAACTTTCTAGAGCATTTGATTTAGCCCTCTATGGTCTGGACAAGTCTTCGGGTCTGGGTTTTAAAGGCCCCCAGGTGCCTGGCTTTCATGAGAGAGAGAGAAGGTTGGGAAAGTTCCAATGATATGAATCAGTTTTGTGCATGCGCAGTAAGTAAGGTAATCTCTCCAGGTGTGGTTAGTTGGAAAAGTAAGTCAATTAAAGGGGCCTGAGTAGTAAACCGTTACCCTATAAATGCTTGGCAAATGAGTTAGGAATTGGTGTGGCATTTATTTATAGACACATTTATATATTCATATAATATGTGAACGTGCAGTTCACTGCCTTCCCCGAGTGCATGCTTTGGAGCGTGCCATTTCCCTGTAAGACAACGGATGCTATGCCGTGAGTTACTGTTGGGGGCAGAGATGAGTGGCAGAGGCCATGTGTTCCTCAAATTTTAGTTGAGGCGTAAGTTTTAAATTAATTTCAGAGCTAGTATAGTATTTTACTATAGGAAATGTAATTGATATACAGCAATGTATGTCATAATTTTGTTTTCAATGATATGGATTCATTTTTCCTGTGCTCTGATTTGCTTTGGAAAATTAACTCTTCTATATTTTGTCAACTTTATCGCTAGAGTAGTCCTGCTTGGTCTTTAAGAGAATTGTAACATACTTGAGGTGGTTTTGCTATCTAGAAATACATATTAGTAGTACTTTAAGATATTTCTCAGATGTTTGAAGACTTTTATGTGCCAATGTTCAGATAATAGCTGCACAATAATTATTACAGGTTGTAAACAACATTTTTAATCATGACAAATATTCATACGATGGGACAAAAATTCTTAAGAATAGTCCTTATGGCTGTCGGTGATATATTTTAACATAAGTTAAATGGCATGGGAAAAAGTGAATGGCTTCAAATACATTATCAGCAGAAAAACATTATTGTTAAAATACATGAAGATTCACTTTTGTATGAGGAACCTGTCATATTTCCTATAAAAAGTTTGGAGATTTTTTTCCCCCCCGAAGGCTTCAGTCGATGAAAAATGATTGTATTTACCTTTAACACTTTGCTTTACATAAAAGCTTGAATTATTCTGAGATTTTGATGCATTTGGAAGGGAAACATTGAAAAGGTAAAGTCATTGATCAACATTTCTTTTAATTCAGTAGCCTCATTTTTTATTGTAAGAGGTTTTGAGTGTCTTAATAGCATCTGGAGATCAACAGATGAACATGTCCCTGGGTGTTCTTCACAATGGGAAGCTGCAGCTTCCCCCTATTGTAATGCCATGGCCATAGCTCAAAACTGTGCACTGGCTAAGTGTTCGCCACAAAGACGTTTCTGGGGTTTATTTATCTGGCAGCTTGTTTTGGGTGAGGTCTGAGAACAAGGTAGGATTTTTTTTCCCCCCTGTGTCCTTGCAATCCTTTATTCCATTGAAAACGAGTCTAAAATTTCAATGACAGCGTCCTGTGGCACATGATAAACTAACTAGGTGTGCAAATTGTCAGCCCCCACTCAACAGCGTATTGAAGGGGAATGTTGTTTTTTCTACTCTCAGTCAGCTCCTAGACCTAGACTATCCGTCTAAGAGGGAAGCTGCAGGGCAAGGCTAGGTCACCCTGATCTCCTAGCAGCTTATCAAAAGAATTATATGGGCAACTTGGCAAGGTCCCTGCTGTGAACGAAGTCATCTGTCCGTCTCAAGATGAAGATATCCCAACATGCACCTGTAAAGAAACCCACTGCTAAGGTAAGTGATTAGCATCCTGGTGTTCTTTTGAGCAATTATTCATGTTGTAAACCAACATATATGTGTTCTCTATTTTCTTACAAGTGATTTTCATTGTACATGTTAGTAAGAGTATGTCAAATAATTTTTTCCTCTCTGCATAAGAGAGTGAAAACCAGTAATTAATACTTAAGTCAATAAATAAGTCTAAAATAAGTGAATTTGTAGTTATGACATATATTTCAGAACTGTATTTTATACAGATGACATTGTTGGAGATAAAATTTAGTGTAATTTAGGAGGGTAAGTCATTTTTATCTGGGAAATTGTTTTGGACATGTTCTTCAAAGAATAAAAATGATTGCTGCTTTTCATTTGAATAGCATAACATTTTAACGAAGTTTTCTAAGTCAAACATAAAAACTAGGCAAAGAATGCACCAACCATACTTTTATGAGTAAAATTATAACCACATATAAATATTTTGGTAGACCTCTTTACGTTTTTTTTTGTTTGTTTGTTTTTTAGGTTTCATTTAGTATGTAGTGATTGTGAAGAGGTTGAATTTGCATTTTCTCTCACTATTTTTAGCTTGAATTTTGTATGTAAATCTATAAATAGTATAGTACTCTTTTCTAATGAACTGAAAACTTCTGGCTAGTTTATTGCTACAATCTTCCATTTTACAGAAAATGTATTTGTGATTTAAATGTCCTTTGCCTATAGAGGTCTATGGAAACATAAGGTAAGATGTAGCTTTCAGAAGATAGTAAAAGCCCGAGGAAGAAAGTGTTTTCTTTATTTTTCTTCTCTACATTGGAAGAATTAATAGCATTTGCAATTTACCCTGATAACATGCCATCATCTATGTCTGAAAGAAATAATTTATTCTTTATATATATGATACAAACATATGCTTTGGATATGAGCATATCTATAAACCTTTGGCTGAAAATTTTTCATCATAGTCTTTGGAAAAAATTCAATTAGTATGATTTCATTTATATGAAATGCTATTATCGAAGTCATAATTTTAATGTCAGAATATAAAATGTCTTAAGTATTATCCTCAAGTATATACCTAGTCAGAAATATAAAGCTCATCTATCAGTTTTTTATTAGGAAAGATGATCGATAGCTTATTAATATCTGAAAAAATATGTAAATATAGGCAGTTTGAGAGTTATTTTCCTTATTAATATGAAGGATTCTGGTATTTAGTGGAAAAGGTCAAAGTTGTAAGTATAATAAATAATCCCCAAATAGGATACTCTCTGGCAGACATTTTCTTTATAATTACAACCTTTTTGTGATATGTTTGGTATATGAATTCACTATTATGTTCTAGATATTTTAGTATAACAAAAATAGTATGCTTTTCTCCCCAATTTTATTTGTCCTTAAAGTTTTAGTATTTTGTATCCAGAAATAGTTCAATCCTTTTGAAATATTGGCTCAAGTTCAACTAAACTTTCAAATTTAAGTATTCTGGTAAAGGAAACTAATATAAACATGTCAAATAAAAGTGTAAAGACCCCATATGCATATGTTAGAAGTATATGTTCCATTTGCATTAATGGAAATTATTTATCCATTTAGAGCTCTGTTTTTTCTCTAATGATTCTTTGTAATACTCTACACTGAAGCAAATATACTTGTTCTCATCTGATTATAAGGGAAAGCATCACATTGTTTCCTAGGGTAAGGGTAGCTTATTTAAGATCTTAAGAAGGGCTCCTAAAAAGTGCTTTTCAGTTATATAGAACAGTTATTCATAAAAGGAAAGAGTTCATTATTTGAGTTTTGCTTTTTAAATTTTTTGGCGTTTTTGGAAAAAACACACATGCATTCTGTGGCATTGAGCTACAGTTATTTATAGTAACAGGTTTAGTAAAAGAAGAACTATCATGTTGACAGAGAGAGCGCTATAGGCACTTACTTTTTTTACTTCTTTTTTTCAATCTGGGCAAGTTTCCCTTCTAGTCCTGAGTTTTTTTGTGATTAGTACATTTAATTTGTAAGTTGGTAGATGGAAAAGTTGACAAAATATTTATGTTTCTTATAGGGTTTGCTTGTTTAGTAAATGTTTTAAGTACTGGAATAGGCCATGGAGATACGATTAATTCCGAAGAAATATTCAAAGACAGCAGAAAAACCGGGAGAATATTTCCAAGGGATGATTGTGCTAAGGAGAAAGCCTTTGATGCTTCTCTGTTTGCATGTGAAGTAGAAGAACAGTTGTTGAAATTTACGTACTATTGAAATATATGTGTCCCATAAATACATGCATGACTATAAGATATGCCGATATATTTTACTTTATCTGTACTGAATCTTTGAAATCCCAGGTTAATTTTCTCCTTGCACCTCTGTATGGACTAGCCACACTTTAAGGGCTCAGTGTCCACATGGTGCTAGTGGCATTGTCTCTAGATTACCCTGTCTCGTTTTTAACATCCTGGTTTCTCATTTCTCAGGGAATCTTCCTGTACTTCCCCAGGCCTGTTGGTTTCCTCTCATCCTCAGCCCTGTAGAATCATATTTCTTTCCCTTAGAGCACTTACCATCGTTGTAAATTAATCTTTAACTAGTCAGATAGTTTGGTGCTTGTCTCTTCCACCAATACAGGCATGGGGTTTCCATTGCATTTCCAGTCTTTACATAGCTCATAAGTAGAATCTGACATGATGAATTTTGCTGATTACTATAAGGTAACTTGGAACCAGGGTCACTAATTTTAGGTCAGGCACTAAAATCTTGCTAATTAATTTTGCTGGGATGAAAATGTATAAAATATCACTAATATGAGAAGTAGTTTTAATTATAAGTTGCTCACTTGTAAGGATATTTTTCTAGGTGACAGTTCTTTAAGCTATCACATATTTTTAAATAGTAGGAAGCTTTTTAAAAATAGACTTGATGGTAAAACAGGGTTTAATAACTCAAATTTTTATTTAACTTTGATGGTCATATTCATGTTGAAAATTATGACTGACTTAAATTATTATAAAAGTATATATTTAAAATGAATGGAGATTTTAGAAAACCTTCATTGAAAATAGTCTTTTTCTTTTTAAAGAATGCTTACTGTGAGACTGATAAAATAAACCATCTGATCCACAGTATCTTAATTACTTGAAAGCCAACAAATAATATACAGTATATTTTGACCATATTTTAGATAATCTTAGGTTGTAACATAGTCTTGAATATAAAAGAGAAATTAAACATGGTCCCTATTTTAGCTAAATTTACACTTTTGTGTGTGCTATGCAAGTGGAAAATGAGGTACTCTTAAAGAGTTGGGTAAGATTTCATTGCAAAGCTAATATTTGAACTGTATCTTGAAGGGATTGTAGGCATTTATCAAAGGAATGGCACTCCCACAGATACAGTGTTTCAAAAACACTTTATAATAGTTCCTCTAAGCAATCAGAAGCAAATAACTCAACATAGTATGTATGGGCAGGGGCAGAGCCAGGAAATGATTCCGGAAGGACAACTTGACAGGGGCGTCATCCAGAGCCCACGTGACATTCTAAGGAGCTTGAACCTATCCTGTCTGTCATGTAAGCAGCAAAGTAATGGAAGAGGGACCTTAAAAGTGTGAGCAGCGAGGAGGCAGCTACAGTAAAAGACATAATGGGATATGGAGAAGAGATTACAGAGTATACACTGATCAGTCACCCCCATCCCAGCTCTGAACCCTTCCCATTCCACTCCCACCCTACTCCACCAAGAGGCCCGGGTGTAATTCTGGCAAATTCTTCAACTGTCAGGGATCCTAATGTGTATTTTAATGAAAACTTACCGTGTAATAAATCTGTGAATCACCAAGAATAAGATATGCTTACAGAGTATAAATGATTGTGATTCAAGCAGTGTCATTGTCCACTGCCTGCTGAAACTTTTAATGTAAATTACTTCTTCCTTAAATGATAGCCTGATTTTGCTGTGTGGTCATATTAACTTTAATTTACTTAAGAGTGAAAGGATATTTCATTAATTAACTTTAAAAAATGATTCCGTGTGTTTAGTGCATTGAGGCTGTAATTATGCTGTTATGTCAGAGACTATTTTCACGATTGTCAGAACTTAAGGACTAAAGTAGAATTCTAACTAGGAACGTTTGTGAATCACAACTCTGTATGCCATGAACCAACACTGTAACCGGGAACAGGCGGGCAGGGTAAATGCCTTTGCTCTGAAAACACTGCTCTTCGAGCCGCACAGGGCGACCCTGGGGGCCAGAGCAGCAGGGAGGAACATTATTATTCGTTCTGCTCTCTGTCCCAATCCTGTCACTCAGTTCTGCCACATTTATTAGGAAAATCGCCCTAACCTTAGTGATTGAGGATTGTATGGTTACACTGGTGTCTTCCTGACAAAGCTTTGCTGTTAATTGTAACAAAAATGTCACGCACAGATGTGTACCGCACCAGCCCTTTCCATCCCCAGGGTGCCTTCAGGTTTTCTTTTTATTTATTTTTTAAAAATATATTCTATTCATTTTTCACAGAGAGGAAGGGAGAGGGATAGAAAGTCAGAAACATCGATGAGAGAGAAACATCCATCAGCTGCCTCCTGCACACCCCCCACTGGGGATGTGCCTGCAACCAAGCTACATGCCCCTGACCGGAATCGAACCTGGGACCCTTCAGTCCGCAGGCCGACGCTCTGTCCACTGAGCTAAACCGGTTTTGACCCTCAGGTTTTTTTTAAGGACAGTGGAAAGGGAAGCCTTTCTCTCTCTCTTTTTCTTTTATCATTTGTGTGGTGTCACAGGTGGTGTTATGATGGGCTTTTCATTATATCCATTTTTTTTAAGCCTTAAGTGAGGCTTCAGTGTGGCAAAAGTTTAGGTGAATGTTATGTTACATTGATAATAACATATGTAATCAGTATTAAACTTCATAAGAATGATATTTAAATCAAATTCCTGTTTTATCCTTGGAATTAATTTTGGCAACTTCACTACTTCAAAGACTGGATTATGTTACATTTTTTTATCTAATATTTTGTTTAAATGAGTTAAAATGTATTTATTTTTCCATGCAGATTTGAGTTCTGTGAACCTGCATTTGTGGTTGGCAATTGCCTCCAGATAGCATCTGACAGTCATCAATATGATCGCATTTACTGCGGAGCTGGGGTCCAGAAAGACCATGAGAACTACATGAAAATATTACTGAAAGTTGGAGGCATCCTAGTCATGCCCATAGAAGACCAGGTAACCGCGCCGTCCTCTTGCTTACTGGCCCAGAAAGAAAACAAACGCATTAGTTGAAGCTGGGAAGTGTCTATCACCAGTAACGGTAGAGTGTAATTTTTAAAGAAGAAATAATCCTCATAGATCTCTCTATATATTTAAAAATTTGAAATGGACTCTCAATTACCTATTCAAAGGAGATATAGAAAAGCTCTTTCCACTACGATTAGAAGAGACGTGGCTTTTCACCCAAGCTTAGCTACCATCTTCACGTGACAGTAGTCCCCCCTTATCCTTGTTGTCACTGTGTGTCGTCTCAGTTACCTGCGGTCAGTCATGGTTTGAAAAATATTAATGGAAGTTTCCAGAAATAAATAATTCATAAGTTTCAAATTGTGCCGCATTCTGAGTAGCATGGTGAAATCTTGAGCCTCCTTACTCTGTCCTGCCCGGGACCTGGCTCATCCTTTGTCTGTCACGTCCGCACGGCACCCAGCCTGCCCTTCAGTCACTCGGAAGCACCTCAGTACTCACATCGACTGGCATTCCACTTATTTTACTTAACAATGGCAGTGACCTGTCAATTTGTTTATGTCACAGAGAAGCCATACAGTGCTTCCTTTAAGGGTAAAGGTGAAGGCTCTTGACTATTATTAATAAGGCATTGCATTATCTCACATTATCACAACACAAATGGTGAGTACAGTAACATCAGGTATTTTGAAAGAAAGACCACATTTACATAACTTTCATTATAGTCTCTATAACAATAAAAGCATAATATGCTAATTAGACTGGACAGTGGAGCGACCTTTTGGACATTCTTTTGGACGACCTTCTGAATGAAGCTGGGGCCAAGCCCCCTGCACGAATTTTGTGCGTCGGGCTTCTAGTGTTGTTATAATTCTGTTTGTTGTTTTCTGGAGCGTTTGTTTATTTTACTGGTTTCAGAGAGAGGAAGGGAGAAGGAGAGAGAAATAGAAACATCAGTGATGAGAGAGAATCATTGATAGGCTGCCTCCTGTACATCCCCTGCCAGGGATCTTGCCCAGAACCTGGGCATGTGTCCTACCAGCCTGGAGGCCAGGAATGGAGCTGCGGCCTCCTGGTTCCTGGGTTGACACTCAACCATTGCACCACACCGGCCCAACTGATTCTCTTTTATTGTTAGCTATTGCTGATCTATTACTGTGATCAATTTATAAATTAAATTTATCATAGGTATGTATATATAAGAAAAAATAGTTTGCATAGGGGGTTTAATACTACCCATGGTTTCAAGTGTTCACTGAGAGTCTTGAAACATGCCCGGTGGGTAAGGGGGTACTGCGGCACTTGCCAAACTGCTCCCTCCTTCATTTTTCTCACCCTAGAGGTGTTCAGTTGAATGTGATGCTCTCTGCTAGCTGTTCAGTTTTTAACATTTTAAAATTCCTTTAACATCTAAAGAAAGAAATCCTATCTGTTTAGTTTGGACTGCTTAACTCCACTAAAGAAACAAGTAAAATTTTAAATCTTCATTTAGTACTTCATAGACTCATTTGAAAATATTTTTCAGCTGCTTGCCTGCCTGTGGTTTATAATTATTAGGTATAACAAATGTATTAAATACTAATTTGTTCAGAAAATGCTTGGGTCTTTCAAAAGCAAATTACTTGGAAAATTTATAAAAAGGCATTTCAAAAAGTATCTTTAACATTCATATTAGCCGGACTCGGAGATATTTAAAACACCGTGTGATTTGTATGGTAGGAGACAGGTCGTCTAAGATGACGGGGACCTGGCATGGTGCTCTGGAGTTTGCATACCTTCGGAGTCCCTTAGCATCACAACATATTATTTGCATCTCAGTGGAGTTCACCATTATTATGCACTGTGCAGATTGTTCGTTGGTTATTAAAAAGACATAATGCAAAAATATTCATTGAAAAATGTTCTTGGAAAAATGTCACTTGAATGTTTCTGAATTGAGACCCACCCCCCCCCCCCCCCGAGGTGAACAATCTTTTTCTGTTTTTCTTTACAGTTACAAATTCGGACAATTAAAATATGGCTTCCCATTGGTGTTTTGTTAAATATTTATTATATACTATTATACTGATGTAAAACATAATAATGATTTTTATCATATAAATTGAAGATGCTAGCTTGATCAAGCTATGTCCTGGGCTAATCTTTTTTCCCCCAAGGACTCATGATGGGTGTTTACTGAGTAGGTATAACTTCCAAACCCTTTATAAATAATTCCATTTATTAGTGAAATATCAAATTGAGATTAGAATTAGAATATATATTTTATTACCATTATGGAAGACCATGAAGTTGACTCATTGTTATAGTAGTCAAAACATGTTTTTTAAAATATAACACTTTATTTAGCTAAACCTCTGTGAGACATATTTTGAGAACCAATGGCAGGTACAGACTGGAATTATACCGCTAGAAGCCATCAGACCCCAGATGTAATATGCAGTGACACTTGGCCATATTGGGATATTCCATTTGCGTTGAAATGCTTGTCTTCAACAGACAACATTTATGATTCCTTTTTTATTCTTTTATAGTAAACATTTAAGTAAAAGTAATTTGGTTGCATTTCTATATAGGTGATTATATAGCAATGATTGGCAGTTGTTTTGTTAAAACAAAATTGTGACTGTAAGGAAATCACATTTCCAGAATTAAGCTCTTCTATTTCTTTTCCCCCCTCGAAATAGTTAACACAAATTATGCGAACTGGACAAAATACTTGGGAAAGGAAAAATATTCTTGCTGTTTCATTTGCTCCACTTGTGCAGCCAAGTAAGAATGATAATGGCAAACCAGATTCTGTGGGCCTCCGTAAGTAACTGTCCTTTGAACTGAACTGTGACTTCAACTCTGAGGCTTGGGATTTAATGGACTCTAATTATGAAGAACTAAGTAGATGTGCAATAATATACTCATTGGATTTATTCACTTTTCGGTTTAGTAAAGCTCTATCTTGCTCCAGACACTATTAGCTTGCCTTTGTGGAAACATGAAAAGAAGGGTCAAGTGAAACAAAAATGGACTTATTAATTATAGTTGTGAGACTATTAGTTGTAACTTATTCACTTGGTAGGCATTTTCCATACAGAGGGATAGCAAACACAAAAGCCTTTAGTTCGGCTGAAAAGAGCTTGGTCATTCCAAGACCAGAAGTAAGTTTTAGGGTAGTTGAAGCTCACTGGCTATGCTGTAGTGCGGTGGTTCTCGACCTTTCTAATGCCGCCACCCTTTAATATGGCTCCTCGTGTTGTGGTGATCCCCAACCATAAAATTATTTTCACTGCTACTTCATAACTCTTAATTTTGCTACTGTTATGAATCATAATGTGTAAGTATCTGTGTTTTCCAATGGTCTTAGGTGACCCAGCGGGCGGTTCTCAGCTGTGTGACCCTAAGATCACAAGAAAACACAGATGTTTACATTATGATTTATAGCAGCAAAATTAGTTATGAGGTAGCAACGAAAATAATGTTATGGCTTGGGGTCACCACAACATGAGGAGCTGAACTGTATGATAGGGTCGCGGCATAAGAAAGGTTGAGAACCACTGCTGTGGAGGATAGATTATGTAAGACTTTTCTGATCCTCAAGGAGAGAGGCAGTGTTGATGTGGATATAGGTGGTGTTGAAGGTGGAAAACCAGTGGACTATATAGAAGGGGGTGGTGGAGGAAAAAGGGCGATCTAAGTTTTACTTGAATAAACGGCTAGATGATGGCACCATTTATTGGTGTTTGGAAGACTGGGGGTAGAATGGTTTGGAAATAGGTGTAGGAAGATCAGATACTTTATTTCAGCCATGTTTGTGCTTTCTGTTAGCATTATAGACGTTAGGTAATCAAGTGGTGTACACTGACTACAAGGGGAGGGTGTAGATTGAGAATCCTGAGCGTGAGTGAAGGTGGCGTTACGAGAATGGATGGGAGTTAGGGGAGAGCGGAGGTACAGAGAAGAGGTGGTAGGAGGGCCAACGAGGATGGTGTGTTGGCAAAGGAGGGGCCACTGGAAGACACGGTGAGCTCAAGAAGGAAGAGAGGTCAGAAAGGAGGGGATGAGCGCCTGATGAGCTTACCGAGGACATGGGAAAGACGACGCACCATTAAGTCCAGTTCTTTACCATAATGGACTTTACCAGAGTAGACTGAATTGTTTTGACTTTTAAATGAATTTATTCCATAGGAGCCTGGCTTTATAAAGATTAAATTTTCTTGTCAGTGTGTTTCCTAATGGAAAAGGGAAGGGGAAGGATGAAACCACACGTGGCCAGTTAACTTCTTACATGCTCACCAACAAATACATGTGTGTAAGGCACTACAGTATAATATATATACTGTAGTTTATAGGAGACTGTAATTGTTGAGTATTTAAACTTCTTGCTAAAAGTAACAATAGTAACAAAGTAAAACTCAGTGTCCCTCATGTTTTTCAAACGTTAAGATTATAGTTCATTTGTGACAGTTTTGTTTAACCTGTAATAGCTAGTCGCAGCTTCGTAAAGAAAAGAAATGAAAAAAATTATCTCACACAATCCATAAGCATAATGTGCAGCAGACATAACTCTACTGGCAGAGATCCCTGTAGGTTCCTGCAACGGCCATTTAAGTTTTTACTTCGTAGCGGACACTATTATAACCCTCCGCATCTCTCTTTATCTGGCAGTTTTTCTAGTTTAGTTTCCTTTCGAAGAGTTTTGGTTATAAATGTGGTTTTATAGTAACATATTTTACGAATAGCATGGATGGTGATATGCTTTAAATGAGAGATTTTTGTTATCAATGTTAAGGATGTCAACACAAATAGATCTAGGTAGTTAATAAGACTGTCATTGGTTGGATCGACTGACATTTGTAATTGTAAATGTAAAGTAGGAATTTGATGGAAGAGGATAAAATAGAGGAAGAGCCCAAAGTTAAAAAAAAAAATTCATCATACCTCTGAAATATTTGTGGGTAAAATGAACTGTC
Organism: Antrozous pallidus; assembly: GCA_027563665.1. Classification (NCBI taxonomy): domain Eukaryota; kingdom Metazoa; phylum Chordata; class Mammalia; order Chiroptera; family Vespertilionidae; genus Antrozous; species Antrozous pallidus. The sequence goes on from CM050510.1 coordinate 7,193,107, forward strand.
TAAATTTTCTATCAAAATAATCTGGGTTGGGGATGAGAAGAAATGAAAATATCGATGAAGGAAAATTAGCTATAAGGGATAATTGTTGAAGGTGATTATTGAATATATGGGGTTCGTTATACTATTGCCTCTTTTTATGATACTTGAAAGTCTAAAATAAAGAGAAAGATCCAGCTGGTATGGCTCAATGGTTGAGCATCGACCTGTGGCACTATACCACATTGAGCTATATGAAGTTGTTCTGTAGGTTAAAGTGGTTTAAAGTAGTCGGTTTTGGGGTTTGACCTAAATAAAATGCCTTTTTCAATCTTCTTTAACAAACTAAAGTGCTGATTGCTAGGTTCTTATAAAATCTATATAGAGAATATCTCTTGGGAAACAAGTATAGTGTACACTGATCTATTAGAGATAATTAATTGTAATTATGGAGTGAAAGCTTCAATCTAAAATAAGATTTTATAGCAGTAAGGATTCATATTATTTGGTCCAATTAAATCCTTGTAACCGGAAGCATTAGAAACAAGGGAGTATCAAAGAATAGGAAATGTTGGGGATTTTTGAATGGATAGGGCTGAGAATTATTTCAGAGTTATTGTGTCATTCAGTTCTTTGGGAAGAAGTTTATGTGGATGATATTTTAGTACAGTCAAATCTTGGTTCAAATGTTGCCTTTGAGTTTTTTAGTAGATTTATTTCAATATCAAAAAGTATAAAAATACATGTAGAGTAAAAATCTTTCTACTATTCTTGTCCCCCAACTAGTTAATGCTCATGTACTCTGTTTATAAGTTCCTATTTTTTCTTCCAAAGGATTTTTATGAATATACAGAGGGCCTCACGTATATCTACACATTTAAACTCTGCACTATATCTACACATTTAAACTCTGCACTGTCCACTGTCCTCATCCAAGGATATGTTTTACTGGGTCTAAAGAGAGGAAGGGAGAGAGAGAAACATCATTCGGTTGCCAGTTGCCTCCTGTACACGCCCTGACGAGGGATCGAACCCACAGCCTTTTGGTGGTGTGTGCGTGGACCGACCCTCCAACCAGCTGAGCCACCCGGCCAGGACCCTTCTCAGTTCTTAGAATGGTGCTTGGCAGTTGGTCAACATCTGGAAACCTGTGGTAGTTGGAAGTCCGCGTTTTCACACTTACTGTTTCCCAACACTGACCAAGAACTGTTATTTTTCTGAGCAGAAGTGAGCACTGTGTCATGCCCTCCTCTGTGTGTGCTGTCCCCACAGCCCCCTGTGGCGTCAGGAACCTGCAGGACCTGGCCCGCATTTACATCCGACGCACCCTGAGAAATTTCATCAACGACGAGATGCAGGCCAAGGGGGTCCCGCAGAGGGCCCCACCCAAACGGAAGAGAAAGAGGGTGAAGCAGAGAATTAACACGTTCGTGTTTGTGGGCAACCAGCTTATCCCCCAGCCTCTCGACAGCGAGGAGGAGACGGTGGAAGACGAGGAAGAGGAAGAGAAAGATGACGGGGAGGCCATGAAGCCAGAGGCGCCGCCTCAGAATCTGCTGAGAGAGAAGATCATGAAGCTCCCCCTCCCTGAGTCTTTAAAAGCCTACTTGACATATTTTAGAGAAAAATAACTGAAATCACGAAGACAGAATGCCTACTGATGATTCCTTTAGCCTTGAACATGTAGCGTTTGTTAGAAGTTAAAGGAGAGGAGTCCCTTCTCTCGGCAAATTACAGCGGGGGTGGGGGCCGCACAACGTTCCTGTCTCTCTAATGATGTATTCAGTGATTAAAAACAACCCCTTTTATAAAATATATTTTTCTTTAAATCTCGGGAAACCTGCCGTTTTAATTCAGTGACTTCGGGAGTGGAGTACAGCAATAGTCAGGACTTTGTGTACTGTAAATCTTTTTCCCGTTCCCGCAGGGCTGCAGCCGGGAGGGGCGGTCTTCATTTTATATAGGGGTCCATACCCGCTAAGCAAGACAGCCTGGTTTGAATTGCCCTTGGCCTTTCCCCTGTGAAAGCTCCAGCGCTCTGTAGACCCACCTACCTTCCTGTTCTGTCTTCTGCCACCCCCGTGGCGGAGTTACTGCAGATGCATCCCGGGCAATCTGTGAGTGCAATAACAATACCCACATGGAGTGATCCAGCTTTAAGGAAGCTACATGGAGCTCAACAGCTCCGCTGCCTTTGCTTTCCAATCTGTTGCCAAAAGACACGGGGAAACACCTGCTTCTCTCCTAGAGCCTTTAAGGCACACGCCAGGTGAACAGGAAAGCAGAAACGCCTGTGCTTAATGCTCATCATTTACGCGGACCCTTTACATGTTCAGTGTTTGAAGACGATGAGGTTCTCTCTCTCTCTGGCGTTTTAGAAGGCAGCATGTCTAGGGTTGTTTTCTCTCGAGTCCGCTGGGTAAAGTCTTTGGCTTGAAAAGAGCCATCGCTCTGGGTGGCTTGCTAGCGCGGAGAGGGTGAGAAGCATGAGCGGTGGCGTTTCCGGGGGCTGCTCGGGGGCCAGCCTGAGCAGCACCGGTGACAGCAGGTGCACTTTAGCAGGTGGAGCTTCCAGTTGGTCCGAGGACTTCTCTCGGGCTGAGCTGGTCTGCGTTTGCTCTGCAACCCGTTTCCGCGGTGTGAGAAACGTTCGCAGAAATTGTATACAGATGCCTGTCGCTCTGAACATCTAGTTCCAAGTCATGGGGTAATCTTCGGGACCCACGTTGTGCTCATTGAAGTTCTTCCCATGTCTGTCACTTCCTTCGGTAAAATTATAATCTTTTCTTCCTGAATGTCACCTAAACTATCATTTGACAGTTACAGCTTTTCAGTGATAACACAAGTAGCAAATGCCATTTTTTTTTAGTGTCTTTTCATCCTCCCAGGTCTTGACATCAGTCATCCTCGTTAAGGTATACAGCATGGCCCGTGTAGTCATCAGTGCTACACGGACTATGGATTATTTAAACGGAAAAGTCTGAGAGTATCACTTAATATCACCAGCGTCACTGTTAAAATCGTTGGTCAGATATGCCGAAGGAAACCCAGTCCGCGTACAGTGGAAGGATTATCACCTCTGCAAATATTCAGTTAGTAATACGTAGATGCTTGTTAAAAAAAATCTCAGCTCTGGAAATTCCACCTGTCTAAAACCAAGTGTTTAAAATATTCTCAGCATAAACGATCCTAAGTAAAGGAGGACATTTTAGTTATATAATTTCATGCAAGGTGTTTGTTTTCTACCAGGGACAGAGGATAGGGAGTTGGGTGGGCTGTCTCCATGAGTTTCTCTCAGATGGTTTCTAAACCGTTACTTTTCAATGCCTCATGCCATTTTTCTCAAGGAAATCGTTTTATGCAATGGCCATCTATTTAATTCTGAATTAAATATGAGTTTTAGAAGTTTAATCTTGAGTTGCTGGCGCTCACATAGTTTCACCCAGTGCCCTTCCACACACATTTGTTGTTTTCAGAGCTGATCCAGATATGCAGACGGGATGATTTTCTTAAATGATGGTTTCGCTGTCAGGAGAGTTTTTAGGCTGATTTTGAAGATTGGCTTTTTCACCACATTTTTCAGTCTGTTGACCTAGGCAAAGTGTACACCAGATTTTCACGATTGCATATTTTTGTCATTAAAATGTATCCTTTTTGTTTTTAAATGCATTCATTTTATAGATGTGACTTTATTATTGACTTTAAAGAAAGAAATAAAAACTGATAATGCAACTGAAAGTCCTTTTTATGTATTACTGGGAATATATTAGAGTGATTAACAGTATGTTGGGTTTATGTTTATTTTTCAGTGCATTCATGTTTACTTGAATATAGGTCATTATGCTTTATATAAGTGGAGAAGTAGCAAAAGGTGAAGTAAAGTTAATTGAAAATGATGAGTATATCATGTGATTTTTATAGCCAGATAAAACAATAGAAATAATCTAACCCAATAAATTATTTTGCAAGAGAGAGTAGGGGAGGTAGCATGATTTTATTAAATTAGATAGTTGGAGATGGCTCAAAATAGCATCCAGCATCTGATAAATCCCAAGGAATTTGTCAATGTCACCATAACTATTAAGAAAATAATTTAAATCTATACTGCTTATTGATCTATATATTTGGTTCTAGTATTAATAAAGAAAACTGGCTCATCTAGTGGTTAAAATAAAATATAAAAATGTCTGTTGATTTCTAGCTGCGGGCATAAAAGTGAAGCAAAACCTGTTAAGTTGTGGGAAGACTTGGGAAATTATTTTAAATAAACAATTGCATATAATGAAACCATTTTTCCATGGCCTGGCTTTTTTCTTTAATTTAGGGGAACTCGGGACCCCTGTGGGTATATGCTGCTATATGCTGCCTTACATGGCCGCGGTCTGTACTGGGACATCTGATGCTCCTCTGGCTCTGCCACCTCTGAAAAGTGTAGGGTTCTTGAAAAATTATTTTTGTAAGATATTTAATAGCTATGAGGGGTGTTTATAAAATATGTGTGAAGTACAAGGAATAATTCAATGTACATTAAATATAGCAGCTCCTCAATGTTATTGATAGGTTCTTGGAAACTGATCAAGGGAAATGGTGTGACACGGGACCAATTTTATTCTTGGCCAACTGATAAAAATTAAGTCGCTGTCTTCTATTTTTGACCACAAAGACATCACCAAACTTCTAACTCGACCTCACATCACATCTATGGTTGAACATTGAGATAAATGTGAGTGACACATCCATTTAAGAAAGATGAATAAAAGGAAGACCACTGTTTTTCAACCTACTTTCTCCTGTTGAAGACCTTGGGTGGCCAGCAGCCCCTCTCGGCAGCGTGGCGTGTGTGCCCACAGGGACAGTTTGGACATGCCATCCACCTCATGTCCCCTCTTCGGGACGTGGGAGGAAACCAGAGTGCCAGAGAGAACCCACACGGACAGAGAGGGCGGGGAAACCACACACTGGCCTCACCCGGATTCGATCTATTTTCCTCATCAGCGTAAGGAAACGGTGCGGAAGGAAAATGTGTCGCTCGAGGACGCCCTGCATGGCGTGCTGTTCGGCTGGCCCCCTGGACTGGCTGTCCTGTGCTCCTTCAGTCTCCTCTCAACCCGGCTCCTGGGCAACCCACCGTGTTCCTCATGCACCTGCTTTGGCTGTAGTCCTTTATCACCTGTGCCTGGACCTGTGAACCTGATCCATTTGGAATCATACTTGGTTTTCTTCTGCAACGCAATGGTCTACTCACATTTATCCTGAGGTTCGACAAGGATGGGTCTGCCGACGTTCACACCTCACATGGCGTGCTTGTGGCTGGCTGTGAGCAAGTGTGTATATAACGGAGACACTGGGTCATGGGACGTGTTTATTTTAGGGGAGGATGCAAATGTGTTTCCCGGTGTGACAATCTATGTTCCTTCTAGCAACAGTCAGATGTTCCAGTTTTCCATCCTCGCCAACGTTTGGTACTGAGTTTTGCCTCTTTGGTAGGGGCTATGTGACTTACTAAGGAGGGGTGCGTGTGTGTGTTTGTGTGTGTTTGTGTGTGTGTGTACGTGTGTACGTGTGTACGTGTGTGTATGTGTGTGTACGTGTGTGTATGTATGTGTGTGTATGTGTGTGCATGTGTGTGTATGTGTGTGTATATATGTGTGTGTGTGTTTGTGTGTGTATGTGTGTGTGCATGTGTGTGTATGTGTGTATGTGTGTGTATGTGTGTGTATGTGTGTTTGTGTGTGTGTATGTGTGTGTGTGTATGTGTGTGTATGTGTGTATGTGTGTGTATGTGTGTGTATATGTGTGTATGTGTGTGTGTGTATGTGTGTGTGTGCATGTGTGTGTGTTTGTGTGTGTGTGTATGTGTGTGTGTATGTGTGTGTGTATGTGTGTGTGTATGTGTGTGTGTGTGTATGTGTGTATGTGTATGTGTGTGTGTATGTGTATATGTGTGTGTGTGTGTGTGGTGTGTGTGTGTTTAGTCTCTTCAAGTGTGTCTTCATTTTAGGTCTTTGCAGTCTCACGTAGTAATTGAGGAGTGGAGGGAACAGGAAGAAGTCGGCCTTTTTGGTTTATTGCTATACTCAGCCAATAAAAGGCACGTGGACAATGTCCAGAGTCCTTAACACTGTATATTTTAAAGAAAATCATTCTTGTTCATGGAGGTTAACTTTTTCCTTCTTCTTCGGGTCCTAACCGGAAGCCCACGTGGGGACATTTTGCCAAAAGAGGGCAGTGTCCCCCTACAGGGGGAGGTGGAGAGAAGAGAGTGACGGGCGGGAAGGCCGGTGAATTCCTTTCCCACGAGGCCGCTAACGTGACAAAACCCGCTCTCCGCTCCCAGCTTCGCCCCCAGTGCAGTCGCCGGGTCTGGTCCCCGAACCCGGACCACGCCGGTTCAGTTGGTTTGCCTATTACTGTCACGTTTTGTAAAGTGCCGGCTGAGGGTGAGATCTGTTGGAAAATTTCAGTCCTTAAAGATAAAGCCAAAAACGCTTCTTAGATAAGCGCTTATAGAGTGACCCCAAAACACGCGTTTAACTGCGAGGCAGGTTTGCTGACGAGGCCTGCTCTTCTCCCCAGTGTGACCCCAAAGGGGGGCGCTCTCCTGGGTGCAACAGGGCCGCTTCAAGCTGCTCCCCAAAACAGTCCGGCCACCGCGCCGGGTCCAGAGGCTGCTCCCCTGGTTCTGAAAGGGGCAGGGATAGAAGGCTGGAGAGCCCTAGCTGGTGTGGCTCAGTGGATAGAGCGTCGGCCTGTGGACGGAAAGGTCCCAGGTTCGATTCCGGTCGAGGGCATGTACCTTGGCTGCGGGCACATCCTCAGGAGGGGGTGTGCAGGGGGCAGCTGATGGATGTCTTTCTCTCATCGATGTTTCTGACTTTCTATCCCTCTCCCTTCCTCTCTGTAAAAAAAATCAATAAAATATATATTAAAAAAAAAAAGTTGGGGAACCAGCTAGAATTGTAAGAAATATTGCTCATGCTCTGTTAACCGCGATCGCTTTATTCTGATTAAAGAAGGCACATTCTATCCTGGGAGCTGGCCAAGGTGGGTGCTCCCTCCCCATTCGGAGCTGCCTGTCATGGGGAAAGCGCTCATTGCAGGTCAGAGCGTGGCTCCAGCTGACTCTGTGCCGGCAGACTGGTTCCTCTGCTCATGGCTGGGCTCTCGCCTGCCTGGGCGATGTTCTCCGTCTCCAGCCCACGAGACACTGTTGGTTTCCGAAGCAGCCCCCCCAGTCCCCCCGCGGAATGCCGGGTGCACAGAAACCTTACTAAGCAACAAGTAACCAGCCCACATGGTGGGTGGGAAGTGGAATAAATAAAAACGTAGGAATCAGACGGGTCTGGGTTCAAGTCCTACTTCCTTGTCTTATGTATGGGAGGATAAACCTGTGTCATTGAACTGACATAGTTAGATTCAGTTAGATAATGTGTGTGAAGTGAACATCTTCAGTGTCATAATTTTCCCTCTTGGCACCGCCAGAGGAAGATGCTGAAGGGATATGCCAATTCATAGGATCCACTGCTCCACGATGAAGTTTGGCCGGGCATGCCTTGCACTCTCGAATTTCAAGTCCGTTCGCGGTCAGAGAACAATAGTCTGAGACTCCTGGAGTTCTGAGTCTGATGACAAGATCAGCACTGTATATTCTGGGTCATAATTATGAAATGATCATTTAGTTTATTCATGAGAAGTTGAAATGGGCAGGTTGATAATTGCATAAAAAATGACATCTATATGGCCCATCAGCTTCCTGGTAATTTAAGCATTTTATTAATTTTTAAATTAATTTTTATGCTTGAAAATATCAAAGGAAGTCTCACTGTAAAAACTAGCAAGACAGTTTCTGGAATGTTGGACCATTGCTTTGCGTTGTCAGCGCACAGCCCTAGAGGGGCCTTCGTGCCAGGAAGCACCCCTGGGTCATTTTGTACTCAGAGTTCCTGGCAGGTAGCATCAAAGCCTTTAGTTAGGGATAGATAGTTTGTCCAAGTGCCATGGACTTAAATAAAATAAAATACTATGTAAGGTCCAATCTGGACTCAGATTTTGCTTTTTAGGTGTTTCAAAGAAAAAATGAGCACTTGGTAGACACTCTTTTAAGGTGGTTGTGAACAGATTAGAAGGACGTTGTCCATGTAATTGCGGAGAATGCCAGTCTGTGAGCCTGATGGCTTTTCAGACACAACGGGTGCTGTCTGGGGTGAGTTCTCAAGTTCTTGGTGTATCGGTTTCCTGTCTGTAAAATTGGATGCTGATAGCGTTCACCCTCTAGCGCTATTCTGGGATTAAATGAGTTAATGCATGTTAAGAGCTTAGAAAGTATCTATGGAAATGTTCACTATTATTAATTGCCAGAGGCCTGTTGTACGAAGATTTATGCAATTGGACTTCCTTCCCCTGGCTGCTGGCACTGGTTTTCCTTGGGCATCCGGGACCCAGGCCTTCACGCTGGCCACCGTGGAGAAGCCAAGCCTCTTCAGTCTTCAGTCATCTTCAGTCTTCAGTCTTCGCCTAGGCTGGAGCTTTCAGCCTTTGTTCCGTGTCTGTGTATGCAAATTAACCTGCCATCTTTGTTGGGTTAATTTGCATACTCACTCCTGGTTGGCTGGTGTGCGTCACAGAGGTACGGTCATTTTTGCATCTTTCTCTTTTATTAGTGTAGATTATGTTTATAACTAAGGACAGGAGCTATAAAATCAAATACCTACAGGAAACTGGCTGGTAAGTAACTTGAGGAAACTAGGATGGATGGAAGACATATTACTGTGTAAATGGGATGATGGACAACTGACCAGGAGCTTGGCAGCTGAGGGACCAGGAGGAGAGGAAAGAGTGGAAGCCTAATGAGCCAGCCAGCTCCTCAACCGATTGCTGTTCCGTGGAAATTTGGGCTTGTTAATAACGTGCCAAAATTTTCAATAAACCATGGATATAAAGACTAAAATTTTCTTTTAAATATTAGTAGCTTATTAAAATTTTTAAAAAGGAAAGGCCCAGGACTTTGAGATTGTGACCTCTATTAGAGAGATGGTATAAAAGCTGAGAAATATAAAGTCTATAAAAATTAGTCCCCTACTCTTACGGACCAAAAATTCTTGAATGGAATTACATTTTCAGATAAGCAATATCACGAAGGACCACAACTAAACACATTAAGATAAGACAAATAGAATATGGCTAAATTTCAGGAGAATCGGAGATTTTGTTAAACCATACTTAAAAATATATGTATTGTCACTGTAACAGTGCAAACTATGTCAATAACATATTTAACACTACAAATGGCCAACGTGATTAGTAAATATGAATGAGTAATATTGTGATAATTTTCCTTGTTTTAAGTTCAAAAGTATGTAGAGTGTGAAGCTTTAATTATTTGCTTTAAGGGCACATCCCTTATGTACAAACCTTGCTTTGCCCTCTAAATAATCCAAAACTAGAGCAAAAAGCCGGTGGCAGGAAATGGGAAAATGATTTAAGCTCAGTCATGAAAAAAAAAGAAAAAGGATTGGCTGATAAAAATTTCACCTTATTCGAGAAGAAAATAGGATTCTTTTAGCTCTCTCCAATTTCTATTGCAGCTAGATTTCCTTTTTCCTATAATTTGACCCCCAGGGGATACTTTTGCCTTGAAACAGAATTTTTCATGACTTTTTTTTTTTTATAACTGACAACTCGTGTGCTTTGACTGATCGCTGAACCGTAGTGGAAAGGCTTGAACTCCGTCAACATCTCCCCCATTTGTCCTGATTGAAGCCAAATGGGGGGAGGCCCAGCCGAAGTGCATACCCACACCTTTGTCAGTTGATCTGTCAAAGAGAGAAACGGGATTGAGATGCATTTCCTATTGACACCTGCTTCATCAGCCAGGGGGGACTCTTTCCACGATGTCCCCAGTCTTGGGGGCCTCAGGCTACAGCCAGTGCGTTCCTGTGAGAGGAGCTGGGAGAGGCTGTTGGGAAGGCCAGCTGAGTGTGCAGGAAGCTCACCCTGAAGAGTGGGTGACAGGACAGGGAGGAGAGGCCCGTTGAGGGGTGCGGAGAGGTAAAAGCTCTGGTGGTTGACACCCTTTGACCAGGGTGTGATATTTGGGAGTCATCCTTCAATCAAACCGACTTCCAGGAAATTTCGATTAGGAGATAATGAATGCCAATGGGGGCCTGTTCATGTAGGGTTCCCCTGGGACGCAGTTGGAGGTGTCCCGCAGGCAGCTATAGGGACCCGGAGCTCCGCATCTGTGATGCTGGATGCTCCTGGAGAGTGTGGACCGGGAAGATGCAGGCCGAAAGCAGTAGGATCAGAGCAGCATCTCCAGGAACACACGGCTGAAAGGGAAGGAAGGAACCCCCAAATGACAGGAAGCAAGTAAATGGCCTGAGAAGGCCAGCCAGGGGGAGGTGCGAGATGTCCCCCGGAGGGCGGTGTGGCCCAGGGCGACAGAGCCCAGCCTGGATGGTGAAAGGCAGCCTGGCAATCAGGATGGTGGATGGCTGAGCCAAAGCAGCTTCGGCAGCGAGAGGGGGACAGAAGCCAGACTGTGAGTGTGAAGGAGGAATAGGCTGGCTTTTTCAGATTTCAGAGCTTGGTTGTGTCACGGCCTGTCACAAGGACAGGGATTAGAATTGGCATTCCTCTGGAAAGAACATAGACTTTATGGGGAGAGCTTATCCCACAGAAGGGAGGGCGTAATCTCAAAAGATAGCATGCTGTTCATTTCCGTTTTGAAAATGGAAAGCTATGGGTGCAGAAAACAGATGAACAGTTGAAGGAATTTGAGGTTAGAAGAGGACTGTGTACTAGTGGCACCACTGACTTACTTGTTGAACCTGAACTGACCACGTTTTGACCTTGGTGGTATACAATCATACACACTTGTCAAAACTCTGCTGAAGAGATTGACTTTTAGTATCTAAAATTGAACTTAAAAGTTAAGATAAATTAATAAGATAAAATTAACTTATCTTAAAAATTAATAGAAGAATACTTTAAGATCATGATCCATTTAAAATGTGCACATAATTCCACTTTTTGTTAATATAGTTGACTTGAACAATGCAGGTTCGAATCACACAAGTGCACTTCGTATACAGATTTCTTTCTCAATAACTATATAGTCGGCTATCTTATCCTCAGCTTCTGCATCCTCACATTCAACCAACTGCAGATCAAAAATAATATTTTGGGCATCTGTGGATGCTGAGGGCTGACTCCCTGCGTTTTCTTTCTGCGCCGTCTTATATAATAAAGGCCTAACTTGCTAAGTGTCTGACCGCTCGTTCCACCAATGGACCAGTCAGTATGACATGCCCTGACCACCAGGGGGCAGACACTTCAGCCAATAGGTTAGCTTGCTGGTGGGGTCCAGCTGATCGAGACTGAGTGAGAAGGGCCATGCACACCATGGAGCCCTCCCGCAGTCTCTCCCACCCTGATCATGAACTGGTGGAGTCCCTCGGCCTGGCCTGTGCCCTCTTGCAATCTTGGATCTCCTGGGAGATGTCAGAGAGCTGGTTTCAGCCCGATCTACAAGGGATCCCATCGGTGCACGAATCTGTGCACTGGGTCTCTAGTTTTATATAAAGGACTTGAGTATCAGTGAGTTTTGGTATCCACAGGGATCCTGAAACTAACCCTCCCAACAGATTCCAAGGAATGGCTGTAATTATGATTTTGGGAAGTCAAAATTTATATGGAGATTTTAAACATGAGTCAATATCCCCAACCCTCACCTTAGTCATTGGCCAACTGTATGTAGTTAACTTTTAAAACAATCCATATTTTGCAATTCTTATTCATATATACCCCCCTCCCAAGCATAGTTATCTATTTTATATTGTAATTTTGTGGGAATATATTTTCACAAGTATTTAAATCCATATGCTTGTATACAAACTAATTTTTTACCTCTATATAAAAATAGACATATGTGTAGAATGACATTTACCTAAAATTAATAGTGCATAATTTTGTGGTTAGGAGGTTTAATATAATAATTATAATTTTTTGTTTTAGCTTGTATCTTTAAATTTATTTTATTGATTTTCTTACAGAGAGGAAGGAAGAGGGATAAAGAGTTAGAAACATCGATGAGAGAGAAACATCCATCAGCTGCCTCCTGCACAACCCCCACTGGGGATGTGTCCACAACCAAGGCACATGCCCTTGACCGGAATCGAACCCGGGACCTTTCAGTCCTCAGGCTGACACTCTATCCATTGAGCCAAACCAGTTTCAGCTTGTCTTATATTCTTAAGTGCTTAAATTACCTATGATGAGCATATACCCTTCAATTTTTTTTTCAATAGAAAACATAAAAAATGAGAGATGTTCATTTGCTTACTGAAACCATACAGATATGACTTGTTTTCAAATGATTGATGTGATCAATATTTGATAGAACTGTAATTAAAGACAGCTGTAGCCTTGTACGACATGAAGTGATAAACGCGTCTCAGTTACCAATGATCAGACCATGATGCCCTGTCAGGCCAGTCTTCCCAGTGTAGACTCCGCTTATCATGGGCCCTGGTGAGGATATCAACGCTGTCCTGCTTTCCAAAGCTGTAACTCTGGTTGTTTTAGTAATTGGTCAAATAACCACTTTCTTCAGTCTCGAGACTAGAGGTCAGATAGTTTCTCTGCATAAATATTGATGAGCCAGAACAGGCCATGTCCCAAGAGGTCAGCCCCCGAGGCAGACAGCTCACATCTGTGAGCGGTGAGACAGCTCACCGCAGCTGTCTCTCAGGATCCTGCTCTGCGTGTGTGTCCGTCACGCAAGTCTAGCCCAAGAAGGGAAACGACGCATGTAGTAAATAGTATTTGTTTTTATTTTTTCGTATGCGCCAATAAAAAAGATACCATTTTATTAGTATGACATTAAGAAACTTAAAGAACAAGGTGACAAGTTATTGCCACAGATATTAATTTATATTTACAAACATCCGCCAAAACAATAAAAAAATGAAATAAATATATTTACATTTCATATTTCTGGCATTTCCTTTTATTTTCATATGTATAAAATATATAACATTTACAACATTTTATTTATCTCCCAAAGTAACTTCCGATGTGCAAAAAAAGTGAGTAGTAATTGTAAAGTATGAATAAGAATAAATCATAAATCACAGTTTTAGAGCGACAAAGTGATTCTTTAAGGAGAGCTCATGGGCATAGAAGTGGTAAGAGTGGCAAACTATTACTTTTAATATCAGAACATCTACACTTACCTTTTAAAAAAGCAAAGCCCAAGCTTGTCATTGTGCTTATAAAGTTCGCCACACTGCTGATGTCTAGCAGTAATTCTAAATTCTTCAGGCTGTACTTTTCACAATAACACATCAAGCTTTCCTCTAACCCAGCATTCAAAGTATGCAAAGTGCATGAGCAAGCCCTGTTGTCAATGGGGGAAAATGTCGATGTACAAATTAATGCTTTCTCTGCCTACATGGTTATTATGGACTTGACATTTATTTTCAAGTAATTACTTTTCTACTTGCTAGATGACAGTTCTGTGGGCAAAGGCTTTCAAACTATAAGTTGGTGTAAGCCTGGAAAATGGGCAATAAATTACTGGTTGATTATTCTCCCCTAAAAATAGTGTTGGATGATGTATGTTAGGCTACACATTATACTTCTATTATCTATGAAAGTAAATTTAAATAAATATTTCTTCCAATATAATAAATATAAAATGCCCCTGCTTTCATTTACTTCAGCATAAATTAATTATTTTTTTTAAATCAGGCAAAGTACATTATTATAGTAGTTAGCAAAACTGGAAACCCTTGCACTCCCCTATCTGACCTTAGTATCTGAAATACAATAGTCTCTTAGAGCTTGCACTATGTACAACTATAATGAACCCTTTAAAAGTGCGTATACATACGTACACATGTATACATATAAACATATGTATATATGCATCATGTACACACACATATACCAAGGCACTGGAGGGGTTAACACAAAATTAAACATTCTGCTGTCAAAATGTTCTCTAGTATAAACCAGGTTTTCATGTGAATGCTTCCAATGCTTCTAAAACTAAATTACATGAGAAGTTGAGATTTATCTTAGTATTTTTCATATTTAAGCTCTCTCATTCAATAATCCAAGTTATAACAAATGATAGTGGCTAATATTTGCATTGTAAAAGAAAATGTCACATACTACTTGCTAACAGATGAGAAGTAGAATAATATTGTTAATAGGTGGCTGCTCTACCAATTAGGTAATGTAGTAATTTAGGCCTTTTTATCAATAGTATCAAAAATAAACGCAGTATTATCATAAATTTTAATTCAAGTTACAATTTACAATGCAAATTTAAAGATATTAAGCATATGTATTTGAAATATTCTTCATATAATTTGTGGTTAACATTTCATTATATATACATATATATATACATATATATGTGTGTCTGTATCTTTGTGTGTGTGTGTGGCATGAGGAGATATATATCCATATATATATATATCATTGTGCACCTTTTCCTTCATCATACACATAAGCACAGGCTAGAATAATTTTACGGTGTAACAAAAAAGATATTTAAATAAATTGCCTTTTGTATATTTCGAATGGAGCTTTTACAAACTAACGTTCATTTTTCAGTAATTTCATTGCCCTAACGTAAAGTTTTGCACATTTCTCTTTTAGCTGCCTTGCCCATCTCGTATTTCCATTAGACTCGATGGCCACACCAATGCCATGCAGGTGTTTCCCCAGGTGCCATCTAGTTAGTAGCAAAGACTCTGTAATGAACTGACTGCTCTCTGCTACTTCCCCTCCCTCTAAGGTAGATGCCTTCCTGTTTTCCCCCACAAGTTCAATGGTACCCCAGGAAAGCCTGTCTTTGGGGGCTTCTTATTTTGAACTAGAGGCCTGATGTATAAAATTTGTGCAAGGGTAGGGTCCCTAGGCCTGCCCAGCAATCAGTGCTGACCTGTGGGGCAGTTGGCAAGGTCATCGGGGGGTTCCCCTGATGGTACCTGCCTTGGCTGACCTGGGTGGGGGCTATGGGCTGGGGGCAGCTCCTGCATTGAGCATCTGCCCCCTGGTGGTCAGTGCACATCACAGTGACTGATCATTCCACTGTTCGGTCAATTTGCATATTAGAATTTTATCATATACGATGACCCGCTGGGTCTGATCGATAAATAATGAGTAGTACTTCCACAGCATTACCCGCATTACGGATATATATTTAGTTTTGTGGTCAAAATAAATTATATGAATTATTGTTGAATTTCCCACAGTTCTCTTAATAATGTGTCATAGGCCCAACGAAACACTTGCCCATGAATAATTATGAAACTTACCATTTAAAAAAATGTTTAATGTGATTCAGAATTGATCAGATGAAAAGTAAATTGAAAAATCTATGATGATAGGGATAGTTGGATATTAAATTTTTAATTATAACGGTAGTGCCTTTTTACAAATTATTTTTCCCTCATGAGTGGTATTTTTCTCTTATGTAAGAAATAAATCAAACCCCCTTATTAGATCCTTGGTCATTTTCATGTAGAAAGAATCCAATTTTGATTTAGTTGGGGACACTGGTGTGAATTTTAAAAAAGTGCATTTTCCTTTTTTAATGGTCAGCTGGTTGTTTCAAGGCAGATCTCGGTATAGCTGCAGCGAAGGGTAGGCAATTTTTCCCCACATGATGCAAATTGTTATGTAAGATCTAAAATCTGAGTCTGAATTATTGCCTCCCCCCACCCCCACCACCACAGTGATTTCAAATTTCCAGCCTCTTCATGTCTATATTCCCAGGAAAATATACCTGAAAGAACCCGCATTGTTTAGAATTCTATAGTAACTTGTTATGACATGGTAAGATAGAAGTTTACATTTTTTAATTTTCGGGTCTTACCTTATCATTAAATGTTACTAAAAATGGGAAGAAATATTTGATGAAGATGAATGAGCAAATAGCTTTGAGAACTGCTTTCTAGAAACATGTTAGCTCCCCACTAGCTAGGATTAGGATTACAAAGAATTGTTCCTTGCACCACAGTTGTTTATATTATTTTTGTTTTCTAGAAAACTTTGGGGTCACTGAAAGTTTAGGAAACTTGAATTGGAAAATAAATTCCATGAGGTAAAATAGAAATCTCCTTAAGGGAAAGACAAAGCGAGATGTTTGGGCATGTTGCCTTCATTCATAATGAAATGAACACATTTTGGCTTATTTGCTTGCCACTGGCCGTGAATAACACTTTTGGTACAAGTGCGCCAAGGAGGGAGAAGTTCATTCCACAATGCCTCTATTACAGATCAGCGTTACAGGCTTTCTGCAGTTCTTGAGAACACCCCACAACAAGATGGAACTGGCGTGCCGGTGCACACAAGGAGGACTCTACAGCAGCAAATTAAAGTGGTTTTTTTCCTTTGATGAGATCTCCCGCCCTTTCCCCCTTCCAACCCCACCTGCTAGTATTTGCTGCCATATGTTCTGTTTTGTTTTGCCTCCTTTCCATCACTCCTGATGTATTCACAGGCCACTGGCTCATGATCTGAACCAACATGCATTCCGTAGACAAAATATCCTAAAATACAGGCGTAAACCTTTCATGGGTATTTTTATTGTATTTATAGAGAATTTACAATGTTTACATTACTTACACCACTCCGATTGGTCCTTCTTGTCTCTCCACGTCTGACGAGAGCGGTGCAATGGTTTCACCTCAGCCGGCCGAAAGAACAAGCCGTTGTGTTCATCATTTGGGATTATTCGCTGAGGCCCTTCCAAAATAGAAATGCTTCGGAGATTCCTTTTTTTTTTTTCTGCTGAAATTTCCATTTGACTTGATGCTGTTATGGTCCCTCCAAGGTCTAGAAGCTGTTCACCTATTTCCACAGTCACGGTAAGCAGCAATCCGAAGCTCCGGGTGTCAAGTGGTGTACTTGGCTTTGCTGCTCAGGGGCGCAGAGCCGGCTGCCGCCGAGGCAGGAGCCTGATGGCCCAGAAAGAGAGGGTCCAGGCAGGCGACTTTGGCCGCAAAGAAGGAGTGAATGCAGTGAAGAACGGCAAACAGGTTCGAAAACTCCAGCTCCTGGAAAGAAGGGAGACATGGGCCCGACGGAATAGAAATAAGCCGTCGACTCAAAAATGTGATGATAAACCATACAGGCAGAGAATAGACATTCCTTTCCAAGTGCCATAAACTTAACTATTACCGTTTATATCTAATACGTGGCAACTCTATTGTTCAATTTTTGTTCAATATGTAACAACAATATATGTTGCAGATTTATTATGAGACATGGTGGTCTGAGAACTAGTGTGAAGGAGTGTAGAGGGTCGGCCCCCAGGGAAAACACCTAGGCTTTTTTTTTTTCTTCAAAAATCAGTGTCAACTGAATCCAAGGTTCCAGGCAAAGCCACGTCTTGGAAACACATCCACCAAAAGGGTTGGATGCCTTATCAGTACTGACTTTTAACTTGCTTCAGGTATAGGGGGAGGGCCCTTAAAATGTAGATTCAGCCTGGCCCCGGAATGAGGGAATGAGTGGGGCCTGAGCCCCCTTAAGCTCCTTTGATTTTAAGTCTTTTTTATATGAAACTCTTTTCTGTTTTAGTATAAATAAACATGCTGCGTTTGGGTTGGAATTCCCTGTCTCTCCATCAGAGAGCAGATATTCCACCCGGCCCCAGCTTTATTTTCTACTTTTGTGTCGTGTGTTCTTTTCTATTATTTTCTCGATTCCCAGCCCCTCTACTCAGTAACTGGACCCTATTTCTCTCTCCACGCTGGTTGTGGAGAAGAGAGGAAAACCGCAATAAAGGAATAAGCATACTATCATTCATTAAAGTCATTTCAGTATTGATAAACACTGCATAAAAATAGATTTGGCCCGATTAAAATTTATTCTTGTTAAAATATAATTAAAGAGAACCACAGGTGTACTTTAAAAGTATTTTTATTTGTACATACTTCAAATGGTAAATTTGGATTGGAATGATTTTAGAAAACATTCTTTACTACTTTTTTTAGAATAAGTTATTCATTGCCCTAGGACACTGAATATGAATTACTGAAAGAAAAGGGATATGAGGGGTCATGACATTAGGAGCCCACATGACTCTGTTTCAAAAAAATGCATTGCATTAATTTTAAATGTATGTGATTTTAAAATTGTTGTACTTGGTTGTTTCAGGTTATTCATTGCTAGTGGGAATGTAGACTGGTCTAACCACTACTAGAGGCCCAGTGCACAAATTTGTGCACTTGCGGGGGGCATCCCTCAGCCCAGCCTGTGTCTCTTGCAGTCCTGCAGCCCTCGGGTCAGGGCATGTCCAGCTGACAGGTCCATGGGGAGCGGGCCTAAGCCATGAGTTGGACATCCTTAGTGCTGCTGCAGAGGCGGGAGAGGCTCCCGCCACCACCACTGAGCCCGGCTTCTGGCCGAGCGGCACTCCCCCTGTGGGAGCGCACTGACCACCAAAGGGTAGCTCCTGTGCTGAGAGCCTGCTCCCTGGTGATCAGTGCACGTCACAGCGATCAATTGTTCCACCATTGGGTTGATTTGCATATTAGCCTTTCATTTAATAGGATGGAAAGCAGTCTGGCAATTCTTCAAAAAGTTAGGAATAGAGTGCTATCATTCAACCCAGCAACTCCACTCCCGGGTATATACCTGAAAAACTTGCAATCACTTATACGCAAAGATATGCACCCTTATGTTCATTACCCCATGACTCACGGTGGCCAAAGATGGAAACAACCAAAGTGGCCTGTGGTGGAGGACTGGATGAGAAAGATGTGGTACATATACAAAGTGGAATACTGCTCAGCCAGGAGAAAGGATGAAACAGCATCATTTACAACAAAATGGAAGGACCTTGAGAACATTATATGGAGTGAAATAAGGATAACATTCACAATCATGTCAATATATGCATAAAAAGCACTTGACAAAATTCAACAGCCATTTATGACAAAAACTCTTTACAAAGTAGGTATAAGAGAATGTTCCTCATCATAATATAGTCACTGTGTGGCAAACCCACAGATAACAATTAAATCTTCACTTTGGTATTTATTATTTACCCATTCTTCCACAATGGAATACTATATTTATAATTCATTACAACCCAAACATTGTTATTGTGAATTCTATAGTAAAATAATGGGAATATTCAAAATTTGAATATTTAAAATACATATATTCCTAAAAAATAAAGTAGTGAGTCTTTTTGATGAATTAAAAGCAACATAGTAAAAATACTAAAAATTTGCATGAAGAAAAGCAAAAATTCATTCATGCATGCATTTTAATACATAACATGAAAAAATGAGTTGACATAAAATAATATTCTTTGAAGATTTAATATGAATATATTAAAAATGGAATAATGATAAAAGAGAGTCAGAAACTTTTAAACATTTGAAATTATTATTTAGTGTTTGAAACTACAAAATAATGACTTCTTTAGTTCCTATAATGTTATTGTAGTATGATACAAATAAAGCTTCTAAGGAATTAAAAGTAAGAAATATAATTGTTGAGTGTAATTTATTTTAAATTATGCTTTTCAGTGGAAATTAACCATTAAAATTTTTATTTTCTTTTGGCCATAAGGTACATGGGGAATGTATGCTTTTCTCTTTGGATTCTTCTAAATTTCTTCTCCTTAACACTTCTTAACACTACTAATGAAGTTAGAGATGGTTTATATGATGAACCTGGGCTTACCTTTGCTTCAATCTGTTTAGTGTCTGGATTCTGAAACAGAAATTTGATTTTGCTCTTGCCATCATCTGAGGAGCCTTTCAGATGAGAAAACTTATGCCTCCAGAGCACAGCCTGATGGGGAAAAAGAAACCACGTGCCAGTCACTCCGCTCTCTTACGGTTCAATTCTTATGGAAAATATTTTTACATCTTTTTTCTGTCTAGCACATTTGTGTCTTTCTTTACATATAAAGTCAGTCTCTTGTAGACAGCGTGTGGTTGGATCCTGGCTGTTTTTGTTTTCCTGTTCTGCAGGGCTGAGGAAAATAGAAGTTACTGCATAATGATGTAAAGAGTTTCTGTTTGGAGTGATGAGAAGTTTTGGAAATAGTGCAAATTAATGTCACTGAATATACAACTAATTAGGGCTAAAACAGGAAACTTTATATTAAAATGTATTACAACCATTTAAAAAACTTTACAATTCTGTAAAGCATTTGTATCTTCAGAATCCACTCAAAATAAGTATTAATTTAAAAGTTCACACTTTAAAAAATATAAAATAAAATAATCATAAGTTCCTACAAATGGCCTCTCGTGGCTCATGTTTTGGGATTCTCTAAAATTTATCAAATAAGTGGCTTCTGGCCTTCGAGCGCCCCAGGCCCTTCACCAGCGGCCCCGGGGCCCAGCATCAGCTGCAGCTGGACTTAGTCCACAGTGTGGCCTCTCCGGGCACTTGCAAGGCAGCACAAATAGCAGCCATCTACAGATTAGTTTGCAGCTCATTCTGGTTGGCCTGGGGCAGGGCACAGGTGGTGACTGACCTTGCCTTGAAAAAAAAATGTTTAATTAATAAATAGATAAGTGAATGGCACTTTATATAAATTTGTTATACCTCATTAATACATATCATATAAGTTCATTTTATATAAGTTCATTGTATCTCATTATCGTAAATTCATTTTATGTAAATTCATTATACCTCATTATGATATACTAGTGGCCCGGTGCACAAAATTTGTGCACATTAACAGGGTATTAATTAGAGGAAATAATTTAAAGAGCTATTTGCTCTTTCTCTATAATAGAAGTTTCAGAGACTAAAGAAAATTAGTAAAATGTATATGAAAACCTTCCTCCTGTCAGTCTGGGGTGCACCATGGGGCCCAGAGTCGAGTCCCCACTCACTCACACGTGCCTCAAAATCACGTGAGACCCAGCCCCACAGTCCCCCTCCCTCCCCGCATTGGGGTAGACCCAGACCTGGCCAGTCCCACCCTTGTCAAGCCCTGCAGGGCAGGGGGTGTCCTTGGGTCCCCTGGCCCAGCACCAGGACAGGGGGTATGGCCTGAGGTCGCCCATAAAGCCTCAACAGGTGGGAAACATGACCTGAGATCTCCTGTCAAGCCCCACTGACTAGGGGGCATGGCTTGAGGTCCCTCGTCAAGCCCCACCATGCAGAGGAGCCCAGCCTCAGGTCCCCTGGCCCAGCACTGGGAGAAAGGTGAAGCCTCAGGTCCCCCATCAATCCCCACTGGCACAGGGGCACAGGTTCAGGTCCCCTGTGAAGTCCCGCCAGGTGGGGGGGCACAGCCTGAGGTCCCCTGTCAAGCCCAGCCAGGCAGGAGGGGCACAGCCTCAGGTCCCCTGGCCTGGTGCTGGGGCAGAGGGTATGGTCTGAAGTCCCCCAGCCTGGTGCCGGGGTGGGGGTGCAGCCTGAGGTCCCCTGTCTAGCTTTACCAGGTGGGGGCACAGCCTGAGGTCCCCTGTCAAGCCCTGCCAGGTGGAGAGAACAGTCTGAGGTCCCCTAACCCAGCACCAGGATGGGAAGCACACCTTGAGGTCCCCTGTCAAGCCCTGCCAGGTTGGGAGTGTGGCCTGCAGTCCCGTCAAGCCGCACCAGGTGGGAGGAATGGCCTGAGGTCCCCCAACCTGGAGCTGGGGTGGGGGGAGCAGCCGGAGGTCCCCTAGCCCAGCACCAAGATGGGAAGTACACCTTGAGGTCCACTGTCAAGCCCCACTGGGTGGAGGTCATGGCCTCAGGTCTCCTGGCCTGGTGCAAGGAGGCCTCCCATCCTGGCACGCCATGGCCACGTCCCCCCACGGCCATGCCTCCTACCAGCCTCCTATCCTGCATGCCCTGTGCTGTTTTTTTATTTTTATTTTTTCCATTTGCTCTTTTGAACAGGTGTCTTTTTTTCTACCATGTCTTTTCGCTAGTTCTGTCCTCAGTTTCGTCTAGTCTGTTCAGTCCTTTGAAGGTGTTTTTTATTTCAGGTGTCATTCCTCAATTCCAATTGATTCCTATTTATTGTTTCAACCTCTTTTCATGTCCCATCCCGTGCACGCACCGCAGCCACATCCCCGCTGGCCTCCCGTGTGCTGCAGCCCCGCCCCCCTGCTCCTGATTGGCTGGTAGCGTAGCGAAGGTACGGTCAAATTTGCATGTTTGTCTTTTATTATGTAGGATTATTGATAATTTCCTTATCAGTAGAGGATTGCCATTAGTCCTTAAAATGAGTGAGAAGGGAGGTATCAGTTTGTGGATTCTCTGATCTAGAAGAAAGTGGGGGTGGCTCTAAGGAATTTGTCTAATGGGAAGAAGAATGGCTTATGTAGAGACCAGAGCCCCACATGGGAAGCTGCAGCAGTGACGCCATTTACTGGGAGGAGGTTAGCGGTGGGGAGGGGTCAGATTGTCTGAAGGTATCTGAGGTGCGCCTGGCTCGGAAGATGCCCTTTACCATTCAGAATGCGTCCCTGCCAGAGACATGACCTTTGTAGAAAGGGCACACAATCAGACAGTACAAGACCTTTTTAAGTATTTACAAGGATTATACTCTTCGGCTAGAAACTTCACACTCAAATTCCCCCATTCTACTGGTATAATTCTAACATTTTACTTATAAAGCTAAAACTCTGTCTCCCCCATTTTGATATTAGAGATGTTGCTAAAGAAAAATAACCAAAGGAATATTTTGTTCAAAAAATGTTTTTGAAGAGGAAAATTTTTCCTCAATATAAGGTCATAGCTTTAGTAAAAGAGGAAAAAAGAATATATATAAGTATGTGTGTGTGTGTATATATATGTATATATATGTGTATATATATATGTTTATATATGTGTATATATATATATATATTCAGTTTATATAATTCTAATGTTGTGTGCCAACACATTAGGTTCATTACAATTTTAAACTTTTGTTTTCTACAAACAGATTAAAGTACAACTAAACTTTTATGAACAAAACTGAGAATCTCATATTTGACATAATTAAAATGCTGACAGTTCAAAGCTATTTCAGTCATTCTTAAATTAAAATGTCTGCAGAACATGTCTCAGAGCTGACCCGAACTCATTACCTTTGTCGCAGCGTCAAAGCAGATAAATCCCGTGCTGAAGTCGATCGTGAGTCCCATTAGATGGCTTTCTAGCACACACGCATATGTCTTGCACTAGACAGAACAGAGAACAGTTACTTTTGATGTGATTGATCCAAGACCAGTGTTAATAGCTAATAGTTACCCAGCACTGGGAAAGCTTCTGTAATGCGTTCTTACATAAAAGCTGATGTTATCAGCAGCAATCCTGTAAGGAAGATGGTATTATCCACATCCTAATGTTAATAACAAAAAAAGAATACAAGTGATTTTTCACCTGCCCAGGGGTATGAAGACCAAGTTTCCAATCTTTTTTAAAGGACCACTTTTATCATGTACCACACCAACTCTTCTTACTATATTTGCAATAAAACTGGTACAAACATTTTTAGGTATAGGCAAGATTAAGTTGTCATGTCCTCCAGCTAACTGTCCCTGCATTTTCATTAAGCCACACGTGGATTATTAAAGTTTAGGTGTTACTTAAATTCTTAGTATGTTCATTTTATAGACGTTATTTAAAGAAAATTCTCAGGCACACAAACACAGATTCTGTAACCAAGGCAGAAACAGCAGTGAAAAAATATCTTGACCTTCACAGTCTCTCTCTATTCACCCATGTGACACAAACTATTTCCCAAAGATATTTACCACTCGCCTATCCTATCTAATAAAAGAGTAACATGCAAATGTGACTGTACCTTGGCTCCTGATTGGCTATGCTACCAGCCAATCAGGAGCAGGGGGCGGGGCTAAGGGACAGGGCCGAGCTGGGGGTGAGCCATCAGTTGGATATCCCCTAAGGGCTCCCAATATGTGAGAGGGGGGCAGGTTGGGCTGAGGGACCACCCCCCTGTGCATGAATTTCATGCACGGGCCACTAGTTATTTGTATAAACAGATTGATTCTTCAGAAATCAACAATTGGTGACTTTTCAAATTGAGAGACTAGATTATAATTTCACTTATATAAAATATTTTGAAAAGATTAATAAAATTGAGATATGGAAATACAAGAATAACATATATGCAATAAAAACTTTAGGTTATATGCAACAGGATACATTTTTATGTCTATAGTGCAGTTTCATTTACATTCAGTTGCAAACTTTAGTGGGAATTAAAATAATAAAACATTTGTAATTAAACGAGATGAACGAAAAGGAAGGAGAGAAATCTGTTTTAAGCCAATTTTCAATACTAATCCTTACATTATATTGGTTTTTGTAATACTGTGTATAAAAGTCTATTAAAGTAATCATATCTCACTATAATAATAGATAAATGCATTTGTCTTCAACAAAAAGCTATATTCTATATTCATGTATTTAAGTCTAATTTACATAGGAAAGCTGTAACTTATGCCAGATTATTTATCTAGAATTAAGTTTTGGTAGATTAGAAAACAAGTTCATTTTGGGTGCGATTTTATTGGTTTACCAATTGAACATAGTCCATGCTCAGATCCACCCAATACTACTTCGTTAATACAACTAGTAACATGAAGTAAAGTTCAAGACCATGTGTTTCCTCCAATTTAGACATAATTGTTTGGTACTTTCTAGTACTATCATTTAAAAATAATATATGAGGAGGAAACATTAAATATTAAGGAACATTAAATTTACTTCTTTAAGCTCAGAATTATTAAATTACATTGTCTCAATAATCATTAAGTAGAAATGATATATGATATAAATAGATGTATTACAAATTGAGAAATATTTAATTCTATAATGAATAATCTTACTAAGCTATATAATGAATATACATATTATGTTTAGTATTGAAATATTTATTATTTAATTTCTATATTTTATAAAATAAATTATAGTTAGAAAATACAAAAAATAATGCTTTGTAGGGAAATTCAAACTAGTAATACTTTGAAAGATTTTTGAACAAGTATATATTATACAACATTTGAAAATACACCACACATAAATACTTGTTAATATGCCCTTTTAGATGACAATGTCCAGTCTGTAGCTTAATAAAACACAAAGTAAAGAGTTTGAAATAATAATAATTAAAATAAATGAATTTTTGAATATAATACACATTTTTTAAAATCCTATTTTTAAAAGAGTTATCTCTTTTCAAATTGAATTATTAAAGTTCAAAACAATTATCTACTTCCTACTACTACTATTCACTTTGGAAAAATGTTTAAAACTAAGACAAGCAGAGGTATTAAAAATACTGTAAATGGATTAGGCTTTACACTGGCACCTTGAGTACTAAAAAAATTTTGTAAAATTTTATTCATAAAAGCTTTTATCTTTCTGATTTTATATTAACTACATTTTTCAAATTTTAAGGTGTTATTTTGAATGATGATATAGAATGTTTAGATATGCCTGCAGTAATAGATTACCCATTAAAGTAA
Source organism: Antrozous pallidus (assembly GCA_027563665.1). NCBI lineage: Eukaryota > Metazoa > Chordata > Mammalia > Chiroptera > Vespertilionidae > Antrozous > Antrozous pallidus. The sequence goes on from CM050510.1 coordinate 7,218,555, forward strand.
AAATGTTGATATTTATATCATTATTAACTAGAGATCAGAAAATGTATAAATAGGTTAAGAAATAGATTAGAAACTAGGAAATGTTAGAGAACAGTCCCATTAATGAAAACCAATTACAAAATGAAAAATAATTTTATTAATTCATTAATTGTATTAGCCAATTCATTAATTGTCAAACTTCCTGCTTTTTTTTCACAAGAAGTCATGTATCTCAAATTTATTTTATTTCTTTATCAACTTTAATGATAGTGAGAATATTGAGAACATAGATGGAAATATTGTAATGTTTTTCATGTAAATATATTTATATCTTTGAATTTTAAAAATAACACCACAAAAGTTATTCAAATCAATAGTCATTCGCTATTGATTTCTGATACAGTAATCAATATAAAAATATTGTTATATTTTTATAGAACATTTATGACAGGGAAATTATAAAATATATTTAAAAAATCCAAACCTTAGAAGGGAATAGTTTACTTTTCACTTACTATGAGCATCATAAATTGCCATTGTGAATTGGTAAGTAGGTGGTACAAAGAAACGCATTGTTCAGAATATCAGCTTAGAGAATACGAAGCCCAGGTTTTTAAAAAATGTATTGATATACAGTGAAACAACATAATTTTATTTCTCTTGCTTCTAAACATCAGGAGACCTAAAATGAAATCTTAAATTGAGAGATCAACAGGAAGAATACAACATGTAGCTGTTTCCAAGGGACGTGTAATATTCTAGGGAAATAATAATTAGGGAAACCTAAAACTATCGTATAAGTTTGCAATGTCAACTTGTATTACTAACATTTTTATGCTTTAAAATGGTCTTAGATATTGATACTTTAAAAAAGAATTAAGTTAATTATCTTTCCATTTGTGATATTAAAATGTTAATATGCTAAACTGAGGTTCCATATAATTAAATTGTTAAAACAACATTTCTCAGTTACTTAAACATTTTTACATATATGTGGATCGCAAAGCTATTAGGAAATATCAACTGAGAAATGAAACAAGTGAAAATATGAGTCACTCCTTGTCCTCTTCCCTGAATTGTCATCCTGGTGCAACTTGATGTCCTAAAGATAAGATTGTAGTCAGGAAAAAAATTTAATATATGTTACAAGTCTGTTTAACATATTGAAAAAATATGCATCTAAGTCTCTTATTGTACACAAGCATTCCGGAATTATCCACTGGTATATTATCTTCAGCATGCATTGGTTTCCAAAGTAACTATTTACTTTCATGTTATTCATGTCCAGGTTCTACATATGACAACTGTACCGCAACTGCTCAGTTTTGCCATCCATCTCTGCTAGCTAGCTGTTAGAGGCAGGCCCAATATTTCATAGCCTGTTCCACCTCATGGTTCAATAAATTGGTGAGGCTGAAGGCTCTATGAAGTTTGATCTGGATATATCTTCATGCTTAAGAAATAAAATGTAAAAGGCATCTGTTGAATACTTGTGATGTACAACATGCATTGTGCTTTGGTTGGTAGATGGATAGTATATTCCAAGCAAAACTATAGCTTAGTATGAGCAATGTCAAGCCCACTTCACTCCATTATGAGACTGTGAGCAGAGATAAGGAAATAACATTAGTGACAAAATCAAGTTAAGACTGAACAGGATTCTTATTCAAGGAATAGTGGTGGTCAGGGGACAGGGTAGAGGGGAAAGAAATCACCGGAATCTTCACAGATGATATGACCTGTGAGAAAAGTTTCAAAGACTGAGTGTAGTTCTGAAGGGTAGAAAGGAAGCGAAGGCTTTCTAGAAGAAAAAGCATTATTGAGTGAACGAAGCCATTTTAGCTGAAAATTAGGTGGTCATGATTGCAGAACAGGAAACAGTCTGGGGAAGGATAATTAAAATCAGAGCATGTTCATTTTAGATTTAAAGTGGGACTTATTCTAATTAAAATGTCCAATGTATTTCTGATGAATGATAGGAAATAGCCTCGCGGGATCAAACTGTAGAGAAATTAAAATGTGTTTTCAGAGCTGCGTTACTAGCCGTTCAATCACAATGGCTGATTATCGAGTGTATTTGAGAAGGAGGTCAAGACTCCAAAAATGGTGTTTTGATGCTAATTTGAATCTCTATGAGAACTGGAAGCTGGTGGGCATGCATCTCTATGTCCCAGATTTTAAAATGCCACCGACTCTCACCTGTATCCGTTCCACTTCCAGAAACGTGGCTGTTTGGAAGGCTCGCTCCCACTGGGCGAGGTCACAGTCTAACTCCACGGAGAAGTAGAGGTCCTCCCCGGCCTCGGACTGCACGGTGAAACAGTGCTTCCGCCGGTCCAGGAGGTCACTGTCCTGATGAGAGCCTGGAGTTACACGGGCTGGCAAATAGCAGTTCCGATTGCTAACATGCCCGCGACTTCAGTCAGGGTCAACGAATGCGCGGTTGGAGGTGCCAGTCATAGAGACCACACTCTGTGATGTCACTAAACCTTCATCAAACATGATCACTGCTCAGAAGGAGACTACACTTGGGATGATGAGCATACAGGAAACACACAGATGATGGGTTATCATATTGCATGCTAGAAAGCCCCTGGCTTGCCCCTCCTTCACCCTCCCAATCCTATCCCACTCTGGAGCTGGAAAGGCAAACGCTTCATCCCTCATTCTTGAAATCCCTCAGTGGCTCTCCTCTGTCCTTTTTATAAGGCCATGTTCCTTATTATGTTACTAGAGGCCCGGTGCACGAATTCGTGCATGGGTGGGGTCCAGCCAGCCTGCTCCTGATTGGGGGGGAGGGTCTGGCTGGAGGGAGGGGCCATGGGCAGTTGACTGATGATCGACCCCGCCCCCTTGTTGAACTCCCAGTCAAACTCCCAGTAGAGGGAACAATTTGCATATTAGCCCTTCGTTACATAGGAAGGATTTTATCTGCTTTCCACCACACGACCACCCCCACAAACCTCGTACCAAAGTAGATATACATAGATGGCCAATAGACATGTGGGAAAATGCTCAACGGTACTGGTCAGCAGAGAAATGCAAATAAAAACTACAGAGCGCTGTCACCTCACAGCTGCCAATCAAATCAACAAACAAGTGCTGGTGAGGATGTGGGGAAAAGAGAACCCAGAACTCTGTGGGTGGAAATACAGGCTGCTGAGGCCACTGTGGAAAAACAGCATGGAGTTTCCCGCCAAAATTAAAGGCAGAACAACCTTTTGGCCCAGCAATCCAACTTCTGGGAATATATCCAAAGAACCCCAAAATACCACTCAGGAATAATATATGCAGCCCTATGTTCATAGCAGCATTATTTACAATGGCTAAGATCTGGAAACAGCCCAAGTGCCCATCAGTAGGTGGGTGGATAAAAAAGCTCTGGTACATTGACACCATGGAGTACTATGCATCTATAGAAAAGGAGGATCTTTTTTATACTTTGCAACAACACGGATGGACCTGTTGAATACTGCACTGAGTGAAATAAGCCAGTCAGCCAAAGACAAGTATCACATGATCTCACTTATATGTGGAATCTAATGATCAAAATAAGCTGATGAAAAAAGTAGGTCCATAGTCTTGGCTACAGGGAACATATCTCAGGGTGGGAGGGGATGAGAAGAGATTAATTTGTATACATATATTTATAGCCAATGGCCACACAAAAAAATAGTATGGTGAAGGCCTGGCCTGGGGCAGAGGCTGAGAGGGAGAGGGTAAACAGAGCGGGGGAGTGGAGAGATTGGGGGACATCTGTAATACTATCAATAATAAAAAAAATCCACCCTCCCCAAAAAAAGAGAGTAAGAAATCTTATTAGTCATTTGGGTAATTATTTTTATTAAGTGAAATTGAGTTCGATCTATTTTTCTTCAGAAACCAGTACATCTTTTAGAAGTTTCCAGAACTTTTTTCTTATTAACAATAAATTCAAACACATCAGAGTTGTTCTACCGTTAATCCCACAATAAAACTAAAGCCATGCACAGTGATGATCAAGCAATGACCTATATTTTTATTTAGTTTTTGTGCTATTGTAAATGTCAGCTTTCATTTAGAATTATTCAATAGGGAAAAATGTTATGAATGCTTTTGCGGTAATCATGTTTCTTTGTCTCTGCTTTCAGACACTTTTGATACATTTCATTGCGTTGTAAATGTTCCAGCATTTTCTAATCTACTGATTCTTTAACTGGAAGAGAAATAATTGCCATAAAGTACAAGGGAACTCAGTTCTCCTTGATTATATAAACAAGGTCAACCTTAACAAGCCCACAGACCCTAGAGCAGAAACTGAATATAGATTATTATTTAGCTTTTATAAAGTATTCCCATTTCCTTTATTAAAAATGGCTGCAGAAACCATTTGAAATTATGAAGAATTCTGGATGATTTGCTGTCACAACAATTTTATGTACAGCACAGAGATTTAATTAAGATATAAAGTAATTGTATGTTGTTTTGCATACTCAGAGGGATAACCTAACCCTGATAATTAAAAAAAAAAAACCCACATAGAAATTATCTTTCTTTGGATATGCCTTTATATTTTCTACATTTGCCAAAACAAATATATCCAAATGTTTCTCTTTTATATTTGACTCAGGCAAAAACGATGGGAACCACAGATGTATAAGTGCAGGCTATTTCCAATTGCACTTTCTACTTCTTCCTCAGTGGATTTCTGCCAAGCTCCTCCTCGCTTCCTCCCCAGACTGAGAAATGGAAAAACCTGCTTATCAATTAGTTAAGCCAATTTCGAGGATGCCCACACACCTCTCTGCATTCTGTTTATATACACAGGTGTTAACCGCTGTTAGCTCAATTTTTTAAATAAACTGCATTTCAACAAACATTGCCTTTATTATGATTCAAAGTGCATGCACGCATTTTTTGGACAGACACCCTACCTATAATCGATTTGCCTGTGCCTTCTATTTGCTTTTATAATCATGCATCATTGCTTTGCAGACTCTGCTGATGAGCTGAACCACTGCTCGCTGAAGAAAAATTAAAATGTTTACTACCTATTGATCATACCTTGAGAACCTTGCACATGACCTCATACACTGAGAATGTTTTCTCTGCTCGGGTCCAATCCCACGTAGTCACCTTTAGAAGAGGAGAAAGTAACATGCCATGTGTCTTAGAAAAATAGCTCCTATTCCCGCTTTAGGTTATTTACATAGTATGGGGCTTAGGGAGCCTGTCACATGTACTAGAGCGTCTCTCAGTTGTAACTCGCATAGAGATTCATGTGGTTTCCTCTCTTCTAAGCTTTATTACTATTTGTTTTCCTCTTTTGGCAAACATCTCATGTTACTTGCAATATCAAGGTGCCCAATATCTTTACATATTGTAAATGTGTGTATTCCTTACACATCAATAATAAATATTTACATTTTGCGCACCATTTTTTTTAAGTTTACCACTGATAACCTACAAAGGAGAATACCAGATAGCAACACTGAGTTGATTTTTTAAAAAAAGACATAATTTATATTAGTCGTCATTCCAAGACGGGAACACCTTAGAAAATTAGGAAGGCATCGGACAGGACAGTGAAATTGTTTCACTCACTGAATTGTAAACCATACACCTATATTTCCAACCATAGGAAATTATTCAGAGTAGTAATATAGTAAAGGATATACATATTCATGGCTTTTTTCACCTGCCTCCCTGGTGTTGTGAATTTTGTGTACACAGAGACATTCAAAATAGCAACAAGTCAGACTTGATAATTCCAAGGCCCTACCCGTTATTACACCTGTAAGTGGTCTGACATTTGATCTTTATATTCAATAAATATTTATTGAGAATGACAATTATGGAAGGTATCTGTTTCAAAAAGCAAGATATTAGGTGCAATAGATACCTACACATATTTAATAAAAAGCCTGTTGACTAGCATATAGGATATCAAAAATACTGTTGTTGATTTGATGTAGACAGACTTATCCGACAAGTCTGTCTTGCCTATCTTGCCTATCTTGCCTATCATAAATGCCTAAATAAAAAAGAAAAGACTTCTGGGTTTCTTAAAGGTTATAAAGTCATGTTTAATGACAGAATATATATATTTAGCAAACTACACTCAACAACATCTGGACTGTGTTCTATTTTTGTCCCGTAGCTGATTTTCAAAAAACATTGGCCACTTGCTATTTGCACTGATAAGCCGATGTCACTCTGCTGTGATGGTACAGGAGAGTAAGTATTGGACAAAACACTCACTGGAGGCGCCAGGAACTTGTAAAGACACGAGCCCCTCAGGGCTAGGAACACTGGCGAGTACACCGAATCTTGAAGGGGGTCCTGCTCCCGGGCCTCACACCAACCCATGTAGACTATCTGGAGGGAAATGGAACATAATTACTTTTTTTTTTAAAAAGCCTCAGATTAGAGGCATGATGTGTATTTTCATAACTTAATGCTCAATAAATATATCAGGTTAACTGATGAAAAAGTCCATGAACCAGATTTACCTTCAATAAGAATATGGAAACCACTAACAAAGATTTGCAAGTGTTTGTTTACGTAATCCAATTGGGCACGCATTGTTATCTCTCACTTTTTACCATTCATAGTATGAGAGTATTTGTTTGCAGTAGAATTCATTGACTTACACCAGTGGTTGGCAAACTCATTAGTCAACAGAGACAAATATCGACAGGACAACGATTGACATTTCTTTGGAGAGCCACGTTTTTTTAAACTTAAAGTTCTTCTAACGCCACTTCTTCAAAACAGACTTGCCCAGGCCGTGGTGTTTTGTGGAAGAGCCACATTCAATGGGCCAAAGAGCCGCATGTGGCTCACGAGCCGCAGTTTGCCAACCATGGAACCATCTGTTTACCAGTTAGTTGCATCTTACTATCTTGGACAGTGATCCCAGGGTAAAGTAGTCAAGTGGATAATGAGATAAAGCGAAGAGAGACACCTGGTGTTCTCACCACATCAGGGGTGCTGCATCTCCCCTGTGTCTTTCTTGGTTCACTCACTGGTCTAAGCTGACTAAAGACTGTTCAAGCATTATTCACACATCAAATGGCACTGACAACAACTCTTGCTTCTAGCTCTTAAATGTAAGTGGATCAATTTCCAAAAAAAACCCCCCACAAAAGTTAAATGGTTACTTCTCTTTTCATCATTTAATTGAGGTGAAGGTGAAGCATGTACATAAACATTTATTAAATGAATATTTTATATGCTTGCAAACATATTCAGAGGCCATTTTACTTACCTCTTACCACAGCTTACATGAGAGAGGTACCTAGGAGAATATATTTTCTACATCAGGTAACTTACTCTGGTTTTAGTGCTGGCAGAATGTTCTTTCCTGCTCCAAGACTTTTTTTTTAACTCTTTTAAAACTATGATGTTATTTGATTAAGTATCTACCTGACCATATAAGCAATTAGAAAATAACCAATTACTATAGCTGGTTGTTCTAATATTATTATTGACCAGTGAAGATCAAGAAGATCAGTTCAGCTGAAACCGGTTTGGCTCAGTGGATAGAGCGTCGGCCTGCAGATTGAAAGGTCCCAGCTTTGATTCCGGTCAAGGGCATGTACCTTGGTTGTGGGCACAACCCCAGGAGGGGGTGTGCAGGAGGCAACTGATCGATGTTTCTCTCTCATCGATGTTTCTAACTCTCTATCCCTCTCCCTTACTCTCTGTAAAAAGTCAATAAAAATTTTTTTTAAAAAATCAGTTCATAAAGCAATAAATGTTTTATCACTATGTTGTATATCTGAAACTAAAATAATATTGTGTATATCAATTATATTTGAAAAATAAATTAAAAAAATAAATTTAAAGAGTAAAAGAGCAATAAAGTTTACTAGCTTAAAATACCATAAAAGAAGAAAGAAAATGATTAGATTAATTATAGGAGGCTAGTGAAATTTGTCAGAATAACTGAGATAAAATAAAAGTAGGAGATAATTATTTTCTACTTCCAGTTGTTTTATGTCCTCAGACAACACTTTTACTGAAGTCACACCAGAAAACAAGAAAAATATTATTTTTCAAATGTGCTTAAAACACTAGATATTTTACAACATGTTACATAAAGGGTTACCAGGAAAAAATGTATAGTAATATGGCGGTTGATCAAAGTGAATCCAAATGTGAAGGAGCTTTTGCTAGAGGGGTACTTTCTAATACAGAAGTGGCCATAACCATCCAGGTATCATACCTGACATGTGCACATGAGGAACTATTTGACATTGAAACTGGGACTCAGAACTGTTGGACATTGAAACTGAGACTCAAACATTTTTTGTTCTTATATATATTTATTTCCAGTATGCAGATTTCCCCCTGTTTCTTTTTAAAGAAAAGAAACAGGGGGAAATATAGATACAGAGGCAAAGAAGCATGGAACAGACTGTCAAACTACAGGGGGAAGGCAGGGGAGGGTGGGGGCCAGAGGCTGTAAGAGATCAACGGAAGGACTTGTATGCATGCATATAAGCATAACCAATGAATATAAGACACTGGGGGGCGGGGAGAGGGCAGTCGAGTGAGTGTGCTGGGGGATAGGGAGGCCGGGGGAAGGTCAGTGGGAGAAAAAAAAAGGAAACATATATATTATGTATTTGTAATACTTTAAACAAGAAAGAAGTGGCCATAAAAGATTGAGATAGTTTTTTCAGCCTTGGTTTGGGGGCATGAGATACAGTCCTGGCCCCCCCCCCATGGGGTGAGCCTTAGGAAACACACTCTGGTTTTCAGGCCACAGGTGCCTGCCCCCCAACAGCAGTGCTGAGGCAGGTGTTACTTAGTTAGCTCTTACAGGAACAGGAGCTCACATCCACAGGATTCAGGAAATGTCAACCTTGAAATGACTCATGATGGCTTATTTTCCTTTTTATTGAATTATTGGGATGACACTGGTTAACAGAATTATATCGTGTCCAGGTATACAACACATCATCTGTACACTGTATTGTGTGGAAGGGAGAGGGAGAGAGAGACAAACATCAATGATGAAAGAGGATCATTGACTGGCTGTCTTCTGCAAGCGCCCCATGGGAGACCAAGCTTGCAACTTGGCCACGTGCCCTTGACTAGTATTGAACATGAGACCCTTCAGTCTGCAGACCTACACTCTATTCATTGTGCCAAACCAGCTAGGGCTAAATTATATTTTTGATTTTATTTTGCCTTAAGGTAAGTCCTCTCTGAAGCAAGATAGCATCATTCCCATCCTTCAGTTATGCCTGTGACTCTTATGTACAATGTCTACTATTGAACCACTATTTAGAAGCCATAAGAGGGGAAAAAATAAATACAATTCAGAAAACCAAGGAATAAATCAGACAAAGGGGGAGGGAACACACACATAAGAGATTCAGATTTTGGAGGTATCAAACCCAAACATTGAAACTACTCCTTTACTCAACATATGTTCAAAATTTAGACGACTAGTCCATATATAATAGTAGATAACTGGAAATTGTGAAATAATAAAACGTATACCTAGAAACAAAATTGCAATGCAATGTAAGGATTTGCCAGAAGTTTATATACAGCTAAAAAGAGGAGCACGGAATTAAGTGAATTTAACAGTCACTGTAACAAAATCAGCATAAAAAACCATTGCAGTTCCATTCTATAAAGATCATTTTTCTACCACTTGGGGTGTGTGTGTGTGTGTGTGTGTGTGCTCACGCGCATGCACACACTTATGGGCAGGCGTTTGTTTGTTTACATAGATAATTAGTAGAATTTTAAATGTTACAACTAAAAGCATCTTGGAGTCATAGCTGTTTCTCAAGGCCACAGACATCTAAAATGCCTCTCTGGTAGAGGCAAGAGGCTAAAATTACATACATGTTTACCAGGGAGTTCTGGTTTAGTGGCACTCCCATCTCACAGCGCTCCTCACCTTGCAGAATGTCAGAATTAGTCTCAAGTCCCTAAATCCAGGGAGAGGAGGTGTGATGTCACCCAAATGACCATCCCCTCTGTGTTCCACTTGGCCTCATTCTTTCACCCAGCGACCTCGACAGCTGTCTGCTTTGGATGAAGTTCCCAGAAGGTTTCTGACAAAACAGGGCCTCCACCCATCTGCAGGTGCCACTAGCTGGTCCCTGCTCCCACAGTGCCCCTGGAGGGGGTTTTCCCACAGTGTCCACTCCATTTCCTCTTGGAGTCTGGGAAGCCTTCCTGTGGCTCAGCTCACCCACTTTCTAATGGGAATGCATTCTTTTTTCTCCTTCCCTTGTTGTTCTTGTTTTTTTTTTTAAAATATATATTTTATTGATTTTTTTTTTTTACAGAGAGGAAGGGAGAGGGATAGAGAGTTAGAAACATCAATGAGAGACAAACATCCATCAGCTACCTCCTGCACATCCCCCACTGGGGATGTGCTGGCAACTAAGGTACATGCCCTTGACTGGAATCAAACCTGGGACCCTTCAGTCCGCAGGCCCAACGCTCTATCCACTGAGACAAACCGATTTCGACCCTTCCCTTGTTCTTTGCATCCAGTGGACACCACGCCCACTAGATGGGGCCATTCAGCTTAAGTAACAGGCCAGACTATGTCTCCTGGCAGCCTTGCACATTATTTGGCATCAAGTTCACTCTCTCTCTCCAACCAGAAGGCCAGCCTGCCCCCCCTTTCCTGGGTAAAGCAATCAGAACGACTCCTTCAGTCCTTTCGGGGGAAATTTCCTCTCTGCACAAACCCATGGCATTGTAATGTCACCCACTGTTTGATCAAATGTTTCAGCAGGTGATGTTTTTGGGAGGAGGGGCGAGGGTGGAGGTGGGCGGTTACAAGACTTTTGCTTTGTTACTATTTCTCTAAGAGAAACCACATTAGAGTGAATGTAAAGGAAAGCTGCACATGGAAGAGGAGTTACAGGGTGAGCTGAATGTACCCCGAGTGCTCCGAGACAAGCAGCAAGTACTCCTCATGCCGAAACCGGTTTGGCTCAGTGGATAGAGCGTCGGCCTGCGGACTGAAAGGTCCCAGGTTTGATTCCGGTCAAGGGCATGTACCTTAATTGCCAGCACATCCCCAGTAGGGGGTGTGCAGGAGGCAGCTGATCGATGTTTCTCTCTCATCAATGTTTCTAGCTTTCTGTCCCTCTCCCTTCCTCTCTGTAAAAAAAATCAATAATATATATATATATATATATATATATATATATATAGAGAGAGAGAGAGAGAGAGAGAGAGAGAGAGAGAGAGAGAGAGAGAGAGAGAGAGAGAGAAGTGCTCCTCACTGTCGGTAGAGGGCACACTGTGGCGATGTGCTGATAGCTGAGCCTACTGTCACTGTGTAGCAGCTGCAGCGCCCTCTCCACTCCCTCCTGCCAGCTGCTCCCCTGAAACCCGCTGCTGAGCCTGCCACTGCCCTGCCTCCTGCACACTCCCTGCTGGGGACGTGCCTGCAACTAAGGTACATGCCTTTGACCGGAATCGAACCTGGGACCCTTGAATCCACAGGCCAATGCTCTATCCACTGAGCCAAACCAGTCCGGGCTAGCCCACTGATTTGTTTTTATTGATTTGAGAAAGGGAGGGGGCAGGGGGCGAGAGAGAGTGAAGCAGGGTGAGAGCACAGAGCCCTCCCCAGGGGGACCAGGGCAGTCGCTCCGATGTGTCATCGCCAACGCCTGGCTCAAAAGGCTTCTCCGGCCCAGGAGAGGAAGCAGTCAGGGATTGTGCAGGGGTTCAGGAGAGGGGCGATCAGGAGAGAAAGAAGAGGCACTGCGGGCAGCACCCACAAGCGGTAGACCTGGCAGCAGGGCCCACGGGTGTTAAGAGGAAGCAGGATGGCTACTGCCCAGCAACCTGTGTCGGTGCCATCTGAAAAGCTTTGTCTGCTTTAGGTGGATAACTTTGACAACTGAAATGACCCCAGACCCATGGTCGGCAAACTACGGCTCAAGAGCCACATGCTGCTCTTTGGCCCCTTGAGTGTGGCTCTTCCACAAAAATACCACGGCCTGGGCGAGTCTATTTGGAAGAAGTGGCGTTAGAAGAAGCTTAAGTTTAAAAAATGTGGCTCTCCAAAGACATTTCGATGGTGGTACTGTTGACAGTTGGCCTTGTTGACTCATGAGTTTGCCGACCATTGCCCTAAGCCATCCTGACTCACAGTCAGAGAGTCACGCTCAAGATTTCGGTTGTTCTGCAAAGAGCTGTCTCAGATATAAGGCATCCCAGCTCTCTGCATCTAAAGGCAAGGTTTTCAGATGACTGCCAACCTGCACACTTTCCCTTCTCACACGGACAAGATGGCATTGGGGCTGCTGCCTCCCTAAGGTTATACTCAATGGGGACACAGCAGTGAACTAAATACAGTGCAATAATGTAATTTAGATTCCACTCTGAGTGACTGTGCATTTCAAAAGAAAAAACTAGCATATGGGCTATGAGAACGAATAAGCAATCCCAAGAAAATAGTTGTTGTTGTTGTTGTTGTTGTTGTTGTTTTTAAAGAGCACAGGGAAGGGGAGATACAGAGCATGACAGGGTCTGATATTCTAGATGAGGTTGTGCAAGGTCTCACAGAGGGAACATTTGGGAACAGGCTTAAGAGAACTGAGAGTTCCCCATATCTCCATCTGGAGGGAGAGAATTAGGCAGAGGTGAGGAGACAGAAGGAAGCTAGGTAGTCAGGAATTGGGGCTGGCGCGGGAGGGGGGGGGGGGGGGAGGAAGTAGAACCTGAAACCCAGTTACTAAGATAACACAACTGGGCGAGGCAGGAAGAGGACATGCCGATGACGTGAGTCAAAACACTGGCTTTCACTTACTTTTCTTACTTGAGTTAATGTTTATGAAAGCAATACAAAGCTTATTCTAGCGTAATAAAATGGGAAGGGGAATCCGTTATTATTCTCTGTAATCACCTTATTTTATTCTACAATCAATCATTAGTCAATTATAAGTCAACTAAATTATTTGCTTGATTAATCAGACATTATCTTTATTCTATCTATGCATTAATTTGGACTCATTTGAAATACAGTCAGCAAACTGTGAAAATCCTCTTTAACTTTTAGGTTATTTATGTAAAGTACTCCTAAATGTGGATACAGTAAAACTATTTCATGTAAATTGCTCTCCGTGTTCTTTGAAATCATATTTACATAAATATAATTTGCGTAAAAAATAGTGTTCACTTAGTTTACTTAGATAAAAGTTTTTTAATATACTTTTTATTGTGGTTGGTATTACAGACTGCTTTTAATGTAATTAGATAAATAGACATGTCACATAATATGAAAGAAATATAATAAACTATGTATTTTCCTGAAGATAGTTAATAATAGTACACATTATTTCCACGTAAAATTAAATGTAATCAATATTATCTTCTATAATAAAAACAATGAAAGAAATATATAATTTGACTTTTCAAGTATTTCTCCATCTTACCTGCTGGTTTACTGGGAAGTTTCTATTGATTTTTTTAATCTGCAATGAGAAATAGTAAAAGTAAGAACAACAAAGGTGACACAAGATTGCCTAAATCTTCTGAGAATCCATACTCAGTGAGTAAATATACATTGACATAAGTCATTGCATCTAAAACAGCAATTACGAAAGGAAAATAATTTTTACTATAAAATTTTTTTCAAAATTTTTTAATGAATATGATGATACCACTTCAAGAGGAGCAAACAGAGCACCTGCTCAGTAAGTCATCAAAAAGAAAAGGGAGGCTGAAACTGGTTTGGCTCAGTGGATAGAGTGTTGGCCTGCAGACTGAAAGGTCCCAGGTTCGATTCCGGTCAAGGGCATGTACCTTGGCTGCGGGCACATCCTCAGTAGGGGGTGTGCAAGAGGCAGCTGATCGATGTTTCTGACTTTCTATCCCTCTCCCTTCCTCTCTGTAAGAAATCAATAAAAATATATTTTGAAAAAAGAAAAAGAAAAGGGACGCTTTGTTGGTTTTGAAAAAGCTTTCCATCTAATTTTTTGTTGTTGTGTATGAGCAACCACATGCCTGTGCTCCCACGACTGTTAAATAATTATCTCCCAAGAACAAAAGAGTAATATTCTATATTTTGTATTTTCACTTTGAAATCTCATTATTTCCAATTTGCTTTGACACTTGAGAACAGAGAAAACAGAGTGTTTAAGCACTAAAGGATAAAGAAAATGTGTCAAAATATTTTTAGTCAGAATCCCACATAAAGCATAATATTGACTTTCAGACAATTTAGCAAGTGACATTTTATTAGAATTTAAAATAAATCCTCAAAACAAGAATTCCTTCTGTTCTAAGTTATGTAAAATGCTCTAGAAACGGAAGGAAAATGAATATGAGACTTAGATAAATGACCTTGGGTTTCTCAGAGTCATTGTTCAGAATTTGTGTTAGTTAAAACTAATTATAATTTTCCATTGATTTTTTAAAGAGAAACACAAAATGCTAATTCTGTATGGTATAATCTCACATCAGATTAATGATGACTTTTCATTTATAAGTTGTTTTATTGAATTATTTTATTTTTTCCTTTTACAGCGGTAGATCATGGGAACTTAATGAATACTGTGGACAAAGTTGGAGAAGCAATCATCAAATGGCCTATCATAAGACCAGACTTACTGGCAAGCTATTTCTCTTTTAAAATATAAAAGACAAAAATGAGAAGATTTATGTGATTTCGGGAAGGGAAAAAAACATGTATCTCTTACATTGCCATAATCACTTCAAAATTGTTTTGGTCTGGTGAGGAATCAGCTAAGGAAATATCTAAAACTACATGTGTCACCAGCTCAAATGAGGCCAGTGTAGAGATGTAGACAGAAAGAGCATCTGTTACCAATCAGACAAAGAGTGTGTATTGAATACTTGGTGGAATTATGCTTTTTGCACAGTTTCTGTAGCTTCTGTAACAGATTGGAATGACACTGTGGAACATGAAGAACTGGCCAGAAAGAAAGAAAGAGGTCTAATGGGAAGAGAGGGGTGCCGTGAGGCAAACAAAACTCTATTAGATCAAAGGTGGCGGGTGAATTGTGTCCCGTAAGCCTGCCTCAGGTAGCCTTAGCCGGGCTGGCTCAGTGGACAGAGCGTCAGCCTGTGGACCAAAGGGTCCCAAGTTCGATTCCAGCCAAAGGACACATATTTCGGTTGCAGGCTCTTCGCCTGGGCCCTGGTCTCAGGGCGTGTGCAAGAGGCAATCCATGGATGTGCTTCTCTCTCATCAATGTTTCTCGCCTCCTTTCCTTCTCTTCCACTCTCTACAAAATCAATGGAAAAATATCCTTGGGTGAGGATTAAAAACAAACAAACAAATAAGAAGATTAAAGCCTTATTATAATATAAAAACTGCCTCGTTTTATTATGACTGCATTCTCCAGTTAATAGCAAAGCAGATGTTTTAGGTTGTGCAAGTGCAAACTGGAGAATATTTGCCAATATCAAGAAAATGTTCAAGCATCATTTAACTTTCAGGGAGTAGTTTTCCAAGAGACAAAGTAGGGTAGTTATTTTACTGAAACGCTTCCTGACATAAACTGCCCAAAATAAACTCTAATTGTATAAAACACAAACCTATGATTGTCCAAATATGCATCTAATTCCCAAACTTTCCCTTCCTTTTATCCTGATGCAAGTAACGGCCTGCAGCTGTTTCACTTCACTCCCTGTTACCCATTTTTGGTTGAATAACAGCATGGCTCACATTCATATTTTTGTGCCTGAGGAAAAACAATGCGGAAATGAACAACATGCTAGCCTTACAAAGCAGATATGAGGACTCGGAAATGTCAGTAGCAATCAAAGAAGAAAACAGATTGGAATGACACGCACGCCGGTCAGAAACACAGTCTGCAGCTTCTAACCACAGGCCTTCATTTATGTTCCATAAATCTCCTTTCTGCTAGGTCTTATTTTCCGATGACTTTCAATTCATCTGCAAGATGTGTCAAGTCTTTTCAATGTGGCCATTATAATAGAAATTTTTTCCTTTGGTTTTTCACAACCAGCACGTCATGGAAAAAATAACCCATTTGTCCCACTTGCAAGTCTTGACCATCTATTGCCTCAGATCTCCATGGATTCAATAGTTTTCACTTCTGAAGACAAATGAGTAAGATTTAGGAAGACAGATGACATATTTGCTGACTAAACTCAAAAGGACTGGCTGACGTGTGCTGTGTGTGTGTGTGCAAATCCTGAGGGACTATGATCATCCCATAAAGATCACAGAGGGTGTTGAGTATCTATGCATTTTCTCTAGGGTCACTACGTCTTTAGTATCAAGCTGTGTGGGAGATATTGTTGGTTATCTGAGTCAAAAGCTATTCACCGTCTTCTTTTCCTGCTTATAACCTGCTATAAATGCTAAAGAAGGTAAAGACTCGCACCTCCCCTGCCCTTGGTCCCCTCCTGCTGGGATTCTCACAGAACTGCGTTCAGAAGAATGAGATACGTCCCATTACTTGGCTGCGAAAACGGTTTTATCTTAGCTTAATAAAAGGGAAGAGATGTAGGTGATGCTACTTATTCTCACTTTCTTTCTGGGTCTTAACAGTGACATGATGTTCCAAAGTGTTGTAGCCCCTGTGTCGCCATGAGGTGGCAACCATAAGGTGGAAGCCAGCACTCTAAGGGTAGTGGCGGGCAATGATGTGAACAGAGAAAAGATGGGTCCTTGGTGGCTTCACAGAGGGAAAGCCAGCAAATGCCGCCATCCAGAATACTTGTTGGTTAAGGACAAAACCCAATTATTTACTCCAGTAGTCCTTAGGGTTTCTCTTATTTGTCATTGAAAACATTCTTAATTGATACACACATATGGGAAAGAGAGTCTATGCTCTTTCACATAATAAAATATGAATTATATATTTGGAGAATCTTACATATGCAAATTACACATTCTCATTTCAGATAACACCAATTTTCAATGAACCTTTAAGGATAGAAGCATTAAATTATCTATCTATCTATCTATCTATCTATCTACACACACACACACACACACACACACACACACGTATTACATTTCAAGCAACACATTCCATTCCAATAAAGAAAATGAATGCATAGGATATAGATGGAAGAATTTAGACTATTAGAAGAGATTATGTTAGTGTTCTGTAGTAAATAATGGTTGGAAAAGTGGGATTCATGAAACACTACCTGAAACATAGCTTTGTATTTTATCTGCTTCCTCTGTCTCTTGAAGATGAGGGAACTGAGGCGCACTTCTCTGGCTTATCAAAAACTCCATCTGCTGAATGGTCTAAGACACCATCAGACATTCTGTCCAGTTTGACCAACGCTCTGCTGTCCAAACAACTCTTTCAAAATCTCAAGTGACAATTTGACAAAGCAAAGATGTGCAACCTCACAATAAATAAATCGATCTTGCCCTGTACTGGTGGTTCAAGGATTAAATCTTTTAATTTAGAATGACACTGGGGAGGGGAACACCAAGATGGCGGCATAAGCAAACACCTATTGTTTTGCCCCGCGCAACTATTTAAGAACTACAACATAACAGCAGAACAGACAAGCACCCAGAATCGCCAGAAAGCTGGCTGAATGTAAACTCCACTAATAGGAGCAAAGGTGGGACACAGACTCAGGACCGGCGGGAGCGCAATCTTTCAGACGTTGAGAGGTTAGGAGCCGCTCTGGTCGCGCGTGCGTGGGCTGGGGCTGGAGCAGGGACCGGCCGGATTTCGCCCACGAGGAAGGGCGGAGGCGTCTCACTGCCCAGATTTCCCGAGCCGGGCGAGGTCCGAGATCCAGGGTAGGAGAGGTCCCCCTGCACAGATTACCCGGAACTGTGCGCGGTCCGAGGTCCTGGGACGCACCCTGGAAGCGGGGCGCGGTGCGCAAACCCGCGACTTGCCCCCTGGAAACTTGGTTCCGGAAACCATTTATTTTACAGCCCTGGGCTGGACTTTTGGTGTGCAGGCACATTTGGGGAAAGGCAGAGTTGTCTGGCAAGGGGAAGAGACTATCGGTTTTTTCTTGGAGGAGTCTGCAGCCATCCCCATCCAACAGAGACCCGTGCGCGAGCACCGCATAGGACCCAGCTGCCGCCGCCACCGCTGCCTCTGCGCGCAGCCCAGAGACTCCGCCCATCCAATCTGAACACAGTCTCCCTTCACAGCCAATTGGCCTGGAGGTCAAACCTCCTAGGGCTAACAACAAAAAGCTGGGTTTAAATTCAAAAACACTGAATACAACCCATAAAGGATTGCAGTAAGAGTACCCACCTTAGGTAACTGGGGAGACTGAGCCACTGTCCCTTTGAGGATAGCCACCACATAAAGCAGCCACCATGCAGAGACATGGAAAGAAATCAGGTGTGAAAGAAATGGAGGAGAAAAGACGACAAGACATTGAGATCAAAACCACGGTTATAAGGCTTTTCAAGAGGCTCCTACAAAAGGCCGATCAAATTAATGAGAATTACCAGGAAATAAACAAGACCAACCAGCAAATGAATGAGAATTACAAGGAGATGAATGATACTTACAAGCAAATGAATGAGACCCTCAGGGAAATGAACAAGACCTCTGAGGATACGAACCAGACCCTCACATATAAAAAAAAAGGACCAACTAGAAATCAAGCATACACAGACTGAAATTAAAAATATTACACAAAGTCCTAAAAGCAGTCCAGAGGGCCACAAGAACCAAGTCAAAGATTTGAAATACAAAGAACCAAAATCCACTCAGCTGGAAAAGCAAGAAACAAAAAGAATTCAGATAATTGAAGATAGCGTAAGGGGCCTCTGGGACAACCTCAAGCAAGCCAACATCCGAATTATTGGGGTGCCAGAAAAAGAGAGAGAGCAAGTTAATGAAAACCTACTTGAAGAAATAGTGACTGAAAACTTTCCCCACCTGGTGAAAGAAACTGACTTAAAAGCCCAAGAAGTACACAGAACCCCAAAATATAGGAATCTAAAGAGGACCACACCAAGACATATCATAATTAAAATGCCAAGAGCAAAAGATAAAGAGAGAATATTAAAAGCAGCAAGAGAAAAACAGTTGGTTACCTACAGGGGAGCACCCATACGATTGTCAGCGGATTTCTCAACAGAAACGATGCAGGCCAGACGCGAGTGGCAAGAAATATTCAAAATAATGAAGAGCAAGAATCTACAACCAAGATTACTCTATCCAGCAAAGCTATCATTCAGAATCGAGGATCAGATAAAGTGCTTCGCAGATAAGAAAAAGCTAAAGGAGTTCATCACCACCATACCAGTATTATATGAAATGCTGAAAGATATTCTTTAAGAAGAGGAAGAAGAAAAAGGTAAAAATATAAATTATGAACAACAAATACACATCTATCAACAAATGATCATAAAAATCAAGTGAACTGATAGGCTGATGAACAAGATAAACTGGTGACTATAACAGAAACATGGACATAGAGAGGGAATGGACTGACAATTCTTGGGGAGAAAAGGGTTGTGGGAAGTGCAGCAAGAGATTGGACAAAAATCTTGCAACAATGGGAGAGGACATTGGGGAGGGGGAGGTGAGGGCGGAGGGTGGGATAGGTACAGGGGGGAGGGAAGATATAGGGGATAAAAAAGGGGAAACAATGTAATTAATAAACTGAATAAAAAAAAAAGAATGACACTGGGGAGACATTAAGAGCAAAATTTTCAGCATTATTGAAAGACAAAACTATTTCAAGTACTCTCTTCATATAACTCTCACTGTGACTGGGGTTAATTTAGTGCCTGTTTATGAAAAGCTGAAGTCGCATAACTAGTGAATAGAAAAGCTAGGACTCCATGCCAACTGTGATACTGTTTTCCAACAAAAGCATCGCTTCAGTTGCCTTTGACTCATCAGATGAGAGAGTGTTTTGAAATTATACTTCGGTCTAGTTTCAGGTCTGGTACATTTGCAAATACCTTTTTACTAATTTTTACTTATATTCCCAACTCAGCCATACAGATCTTAAGTTTTTTTTCTATTACCAAAATCTTCAATACATATATTTTTTTTTCTACCACCTCTTGTGTGTGTGAATAGTTCTCTAATTTACTCCATTAATATTGCATACGTTTTGGAGTTATATTTTTTTGTTGTTAATTCTCACCTGAAGGTATTTTTTTCCATTGATTTTTAAATTATTTTTTTACAGAGAGTGGAAGAGAGGGAGAAAGGGAAGAAGAAGTGAAGAAAGACAGAAACATTGGTGTTAGAGAGATGCATCGATTGGTTGCCTGAAACCCAGGTATGTGCCCTTGAGCAAAATTTGAACTCACAACTCTTCAATGCACAGGTCCACTGAGCAATACCAGCCAGAGCTCAACCTGTTCTTAAAGACATTTATTCATCTAACTAGAGGCTCAGTGCATGAAATTCAGGCAAGAGTAGGCCTTCCTTCGCCTGGCTGCTGGCACCGGCTTCCTTCTGGCAAACTGGGGGGCTTCCCTCCCAGCCCTGGCTTTCTCAGGAAGGCCATCCAGTCTAATTAGCATATTACACTTTTATTATTATAGGTTACATCGCTATTTCTATTCACCACTGGTATTCAGTGATCTGGTGTTAATACTTTTATAGTTTCCATGTATCTTAGGAATATATCTAGACCTTCCCTATTGAGCAAGGCTCTAATTCAGCAACTTGGAGACATATTTCCTGGAGCATCTAAAGTTTCCGTAGTTTGGCATAATGCCATAGGATCAACATTCTCTTATTTTATTAAAGATGGATATAAAATAAAACAGACTACCTATTATAATCATTATTTCATAAGAGAGTGGGCAATGAACACCACAGATATAGGAAGACTATACACCAAATTAGTAATCTGTTCTCAAAGAATAGAAATGTACATCAAAAGCTTACTATTTATCTAAACGTTTTTACTTTACCTACAGTTGGTGACAATTTTTATATTAAATGAGATTCATTACTGTGATTAAGTCTATTAATTTTCTGCTTATATAGGTCCATACTACCTCTATGTAATATGTCTTCTCCCACCAATTAAAATGTTTTACTCATTGTTTATATAACAACTTGAGGAAACTGTTCTTACATTTCTGAGTAGGTACAGATATAGCCCCTCATAACACTTCTTTGTTACCTGTAGCATAAAGATTTACTGGTGTGATCACTTAATTAATGTCTCTCTTCCTCACTAGACTATTTGTTCCATGAAACCAAAACTATCCATTTTTGCTCAAAATTATAGTGCTGACCATACCAAATTGACACTGTAGGCCCTCAAAAATATTTATTGAATAAATCAGTATATCAATAAATCAGGGAGCTGATAATGATCTCAAACTATGTTCATATCTGGTATTAATGTAACTATATATAAGGTAAATATATGTATACATACATTTAGATTACATATACATATATACACTCTTATCTATATTTTAAATAAATGTTTTATTTAAAAAGTTTTAGATTTACAGAAATATTCCAAAAATAGCAATTCCCATATAACATATACCCAGTTTCTCCTATTATTAGCATCTTATATTTAATTCCCACGGAAGATTTGTTAAAATTAATGAACCAATGGCAAAGCACTGCGTTTTTATTAACTAAATCCATGCTTTATTAAGATTTTTTTTTAGTTTTTAAATAATATCCTTTTCAGTTCCAGAATTCAGGATACCATGTTTCACTTAGTTACCATGTCTTCTTAGGCCACTCTTGGTTTTGAAAGTTTCTCAGACTTTCCTTGCTTTTCATGAGATCAATTTTGAGACTTATTGGCCAGGTATTTTGTAGTATCTTCATCAACTGGAATTTTTTTTTGATGCTTTTCTCATGGCACAACAAAGGTTATGAAATGTAGGAGGAAGCCTACAGAGGTAAAGTAATATTTTTACTATATCATATTAAGATACTTAATGTCAACATGACTAAATTTTGAGTTCAGTTTTGATCATTTGGTTGAAGTTATGCTTTTTTAGGTGTCTTCATAATAAAGTTATACTTCTTTCCTATTTTTAATCTGCACTCTGAAAGTCACTATATACATTAAGAAACAATATTTAAAAAGAAAACATATCATTAGTACCCTCATAATTTTTATTAAGTTACTAATATCCTTAATATTTCATTTGCATTTCCATTGTAGGGCATACTTCTCAAAAATGGGGTTATAAACTGTGGTATTTAGCAGTTGCAGAAACATATTATTTTAGTCTTCCTATTACCTAGTAAGAATCTCAATCTTTGAAAATTTAAGAACCTTTTAAACTTTTAGCTAACTGGTTTTAGTATGCATTGTTTGCCTCACATTAAGTATTTTATAATTGGTGCAATCAATATAAGAACTAGGATTTCTAACTCATAAGTGAGTTTAGATAAAAACAAAACATTTAAACTTTATTTTTTACTATTGTTAATAGTATATCATATTAATGAGAAATCATAAACTTTGATTAATCATCATAATATATAACATCAATGAGTGTTTTCCATATATAGATAATATATAGATAGATAGTACACAATCAGTAAATTCATGCCAAGATAATAATGAATCTTTAAGATACTCGAGACTGTGGCAATGTCAGTAATAAAAGCTTAAAGGTATAATTAATGCCCTACTTTTCTAAAGAGCTTCAACATCTAGAGATAGTGAGGGACCAGGATGAGAAAGACTGGGATCACATCCCAATAAGGACCAGGGGGAAAAAACCAGTGATACTATTTTTTTTAAAGAATGGTGGCATATGATACTTGCCTTTATATACTTGAGGAATTGCCAAGTAAAGAAGGAAGTAAATTATGATGTGTTCTTCCCAAGGAAGAACTGGTACAAATGGATGAGAGTTATAAGAGAGTTTTGTTCATTTTAAGCAGAATTCCTAATACTGGCAAATGTCCAGTTGCTGCTAGATAAAGCAGTGGTTTTCTTGCCATTGAGAACCTTCCAGAAGGGAACCTCGCAGGAGATATTTCTCTTTTTTAGAGGATATGTTGATGTGTTTTTTTTTCAAATATGTTTTTATTGGTTTTAGAGAGAGAGAAAGGTGGAGGGAGAGAGAGAGAGAGAGATAAACACCGATGTGAGAGACACATTGATCCGGCTGCCTCCTGCTCGTACCCCACATCCCAGCCGGCTATAAAGCCAGCAACGTGGACATGTGTCCTGACCGGGAATCAAATGGCGGCCTTTCAGTGCATGGAACGAGGCTCAAGCAAGTGAGTCACACCGGACCGACATTTCTTAATTGGGTGCGAGGTGGGGCAAGATGATTTCCATGGTCCCTTCTGAAGAGAAAGGTTTAGGCAAACAGGTAAAAATGTTAAAGAGTCATGCTTGCCCTGCAATATACACGTGTCCCAATGTATTTGCCTCAATTAGCAATCAGACATATGCCTTCCAGTTCATTGACTTCTGGCTCTCTGCTTCACTGGATTGTCCCCTGTTGCCAACTAGAAAGTCACTCGGTGATTTATATGAAGAAGCTTTATTTTAAAAACACACTTGTTTATCAGACACCCCATTATGGTAGGTCGAGATGGATAAGGGGCAAAAGGAACTAGAGCCAGATAGCAGTCCATCCACAGGAACTGTCTGTGGCAGCCAGTGCTGCCAGCACCTCCCCTCCAGAGCGTGAAGACGAGCCCCGAACACAGCCTGGTCTACCATGTGCCATCCACTAAGCGCACTGGAACTATTTTGGAGCCACTTGAATAATGGGAGAATAAAATTAAAATGTGTTTGAGTATTTTAATTACCATTGACATCTGAAAAAAATATTGTTAAATAGCAACTACAATTACATGAAATGTTCACGTAAAACAGGTAGGAAAATCTCCCAATTTCACAGAATTATCACTGCTGGAATTAGTGAACAAAGACAATGAAAAATAGGTAGTGTGCCCTACCTGCTATGGCTCAGTATGGATGGAGTGTTGGGCCTGTGGACTGAGGGGTCCCAGGTTCGATTCTGGTCAGGAGCATGCGGGCTCAGTCCCCAATGTGGGGCATACAGGAGGCAGC